>PVHX01010804.1:0-67974 GCA_004024805.1 Geosciurus inauris | reverse complement strand
GTGCCTAATCTCCCAATTATTTGGGTCTTCTGGTCTTCTCTTAGGTTAGAAGTGACTTTCGTAAGTCTTGAGGGAGCACTTCAGTAACCTCATATTTATATTCTGCCTAAAAGCCACTCTACACTTACCATTTTTTAGTTTAAACTTACATTCTCTTAATAAACTTATTTTTTCTAATATGACCCAATCTTTTATAAAGGAAACTCCTTATGAAAAGATCTCTTAAGATTATTAGGGAATAAGCTTCAGATTACTGCCATATCTATCTTAAGGAGGTGCTAATGATGCCATGGGGTATTTCAGGTTTTGAGAAGTTGGATAGACAGCTCTCTTTTCTCTTAGCTGAGGCCAAGCTAGTGTGACATCATATCACATTATCCATGTGACCTTGAGTAAATCAAACAGCTTAGCATAATTTCGTGTATCAACTACGCATGGAGGAGTCTGGCCTGGAGTGTCAACCCTAGAATACCTGCCATTCTTTCATGAGTTGGAGGGTCTATGCCATCCTGTATTCTTTACTGGATGCAAACCTCAAAAGGAATATGTATGATGGAATCATAAACTCCTTGATGCCAGGTATGAATGTGTGAGGCAGTCATGAGCAGGCAAGATCCTACTGGCTTTCATCATGCTTCCACGGTGATTGGCTTGATCACTTCTTTTCACAGTGATGCTGGTTAGAAGTGGTAAAGTAATGTTTCTCGTTTGGGTCCATGCCATCAAATAGAGAGAGAACCACAGTCCATTTGCGGTTGTTAAAAGGCTCATGTAAAGTATTATGAGTTCTGGCAGCCGGGCGCGGTGGCTCACGCTTGTAATCCCAGCACTTAGGGAGGCTGAGACAGGAGAATCGCGAGTTCAAAGCCAGCCTCAGCAACGGCGAGGCACTAAGCAACTCAGTGAGACCCTGTCTCTACATAAAACACAAAATAGGGCTGGGGATGTGGCTCAGTGGTCAAGTGTCCCTGAGTTCAATCCTTGGTACCAAAAAAAAAAAAAGTATTATGAGTTTTAGTGACTGGACATCCAAGCGAGGGAACTGATACTCAGTGATTCAAATGTGCTGGATGTTTATATTGTACTCAGAAACCCCTTAAGGTAAAGCAACCACATTTCCTAGATGAGAACTCCTACCCTAAGCAATCAACTAAAACTGCTCTATGCAGCTCATTCTGGCCTCGCCTCCAGCTTCCTGGCTGTGGTCAGGAGTGACATTGTATGACATAAGAGATCTACTTTAGAACAAAATGCTCTGTTAGTGCAGGTGTGTGTGCGTGTGTGTCTGGAAAGATAATTCTGTTTCTGGAATAAATCACCCTGCCATGTTTAGCACTCCACACTACTCATACCCTTTGTTTCTCATGCCATGTGTCTTTCGAGAGGAAAGGCCTGTGTCTTATGTGAATGTATTTTGGCTTCTAACTTATTCAACAACACGATTAACAACTGTTTAACAAGTTTTAACAAGTTTTAGTGTTGAGAACCCCTTTGTCCATGGGATAAGCTAGTTTGCACTGAGCACATTTTGTTCTTGCATACTATGCTGGCCTAAAAGATCACAGAAAATGAAAGTGATCTTGCAGATAAATCACGCTGACCCCTTTCAGTTTACAGGGGGAACTGGATCCCAGAGAGCTGAAGTCTCCTGCCCATTGTTAGTTCTAACCCCTGGTCTGGGGCTAGATCACAGGGATCTATAACAGCATAATGACCGAATATTCTAGCTTATTCTGGGATAGCAATTTGGTGACTGCAGGTCAGACAGATGATTTAGGTTATTTATTTAGCCTTTATTGATGATGTGTAAAAAATTGTTTTGCAGAGCTCCATGTTAATTGATCGAGGACTCATGGGCTTGACTAATGTGCTATTTTCCAGGAAGATGACAAGAGGCTGGACCCAGCCTTTATTATCACTTCCCTTCACCCTTGAGGGGCTAATGCCTTATATAACACCCAGCACAGGAATGATCCTTTCAAGTGACTACAGCTGTGGCCAGGAAAGACTGGCTTTCATTTCAATCTGCTGTTGGGTCAGCAATGTTTCATCCTGATTGCACGTTAAATTCAAAAAAACATCTCTTGAGTGCTTACAAAGTCAAAGGACAACTGTGTCCAGTGGCCTAATGTCCTTAGTGATGTATTTGGGCTGATGGCAGAGTCCTCTTCTCATCTTGGATTGCTCAGTCTATCAAAGGTGAAGCATAAACTCAACTGTGCTTCTATGCATTTTCAGTGTGAAAAGCAGTTATTTCTGGAGTGCTGGGTTCTTATTCAGCAGATGATTGACACTGTTCTTTTATGGACTAGAGTTGAAAGAAGAGGGAGAAAAGAAAATACCTCTTTTGTTTGAAAGGATCTAAGAAGGGATCTAAGAAGGTAGGAGTATAGCTTGGCAGTAGAGCACTTGCTTACCATATGTGAGGTGTGAATACTGGGTTTATCCCCAGCGTGTGCGTGCACGTGTGTGCACCCCCCCAACTCACACACACGGAGATTCAAGTTGTTCAAAGTGGAATATGATCAGGATATGGCATCTCCAGCACCAGGTTTATAAACCTGAAGGTGGCCATGCCCTGGTTGAATACTTTCCTGTGAAAAGCCTTTTCCCCCACATTGTTCCAATGGATGCCCATATCTCCAGATAGAATTTTCTAGCAAACACCTCATGTAGTGGCTATTTATTTGTGTGTAGTCCTACTTTATCTGCAGGTTGTAGGCTTCTTGAGGGCAGGGGCTGTGTCTCTCTCTTTTTTTTTGGTACCAGGGATTGAACTCAGAAGTACTCAACTACTGAGCCACATCCCCAGCCCTATTTTTTGTGTTTTATGTAGAGACAGGGTCTCACTGAGTTGCTTAGTGCCCGCCCTTGCTGAGGCTGGCTTTGAACTCGTGATTCTCCTGTCTCAGCCTCCCAAAGTGCTGGGATTATAAGCGTTAGCCACCACGCCCGGCTTGTGTCTTCTTTATTTTGTTTCCCCTACAATAGTTTCATACTATTCAATACTGTTTAGTAAACAAATAAATAAAAAGAACTTTCTAGTAGTGACTTCCACTGGGAAGGAAAAAAAGAGGAAGGAAAAGGAGTACTGAATTTTATGTCTAGTTCTTTCTGAACTTTTCAACACTTACTTCCAAAAATCCAGGGAACTCTTTTTCCATGAGTACTCTCAGGTCCTCCTTGGTTAAGTAGCCTTTATCTCCGGCAAATTTATGAAATGTAAACATCATGGTTTCCATGGCGTGTTCCATTTGAGATGGCATTTTGATGAAGTCTTCTGAAACCTGTTAAAGGATGTAAAGAAGTTTGTAAAGGATGTAAAGAGTTTACATTAACTTTTAAGCCAAATGTACAGCTAATCTTTTGAGGATAATTGGAAGGAGGGTGATTAGAGAATCCATTTGATTCTTTTTTTGGGACATACTGGGGATTGAACCCAGGGATTCTCTACTACTGAGCTACATCCTCAGCCTTTTATAAAAAATGTAATTTCATTTAATTAAAAATTCTTTATTGGTGCATTATAATCATACATAATAGTGGGATTCACTATTTCATATTCATATATTCATGTAACATTTTATTTTTTTGAGATAGGGTCTCCCTCAGTTGCCCATGAACTTGTGAACCTCCTGTCCCAGCTTTCCAAGTTATTGACATTACGGATGTGCACCACCACACCTGGCTGCATTTGATTCTTTCCGGCTGTAAAACTCAATGTGTCTAAGGACCAAGTTCCCGCAGTTTTGGGGTTTCTTGCTGATAGAAATAGGCCTGAATAAGGGATTTATCAGTTTGCCAGCTAATTCTGCATAAATCACCGAAGAAAAAAATAAAAACTCTAATCATCTGGAAAAACAAGATCAGGGTCCCCCCAACTCCCATACAGGGGATTGAACCCAGGGACACATAACCACTGAGCCACATCCCTAGTCCCTTTTATTATTATTTTTTCTATTTTTTTATTTTGAGACAGGGTCTCAGTAAGTTGCTTAGGGCCTCACTAAGTTGCTGAGGCTGGCTTTGAACTAGCAATCCTCCTGTCTCAGCCTCCTGGGCCATGAGGATCTCTCTTTTAACTGACAAAGCACCCACTGAAAGACCATATACTTCTTTGTTTCTTTTGGTGCTGACAAATGAGACTCTTAGACATGGCTGAATACCACAACCTATACAGCCAAGACTAGTTAAGGTGAAAACTTTGATTCTCCAAGCTTAACATGAGAACCCGGTCCAGTCTGATTCTAGGATTTAGAAATCTGCTTACAGATAAATTTGTCCACTGGACAAGTATTTCTTTACTTGTTATTTGCTCTGAATTTGTTATTTATTGCAGTAAAGACATCTGAATCTCTGACAGCAAAACGCTGCCCTAAGGGAATACAGCCTCCCCAAATTTAATTATCTAGTTCGCTTGAGAAGGAATAAATAACAGTATATCCTAACTCCTTTGGAAGCCTGACATATTTTTAGCAGCACTAGACAGAAGAGCCTCTCTCACAGGTGCAGTGGGAGAGCAAGAGGGTTTCATGATGACAAAGATAAAGACAGGAAAGGAAACAAGTCAGATCACTATATTCAGATATAATGTACTGGAGGCATATGTCTCATTAAGACCCAGTGTCGGGCTGGGGATGTAGCTCAGTGGTAGAGTGCTTGCCTTGCATGTGTGAGGCACTGGGTTCGATCCTCAGCACCACATAAATGAATAAAATAAAGATCCATCAACAACTAAAAAAATTTAAAAAATTTAAAAAAAAAAAGACCCAGTGTCTGGCACTTAATAGGAACTCAGTGGGTTTTGGCTTAACAGAGAAGCTTTGACTACCATTACCTAAAATCACTATTGCATAGGACGCAGGTGAACTTGATTGGAGATTCAAGTTCAGTGCTTCTGTTCAGTTCCTGCTATTGCCAGACGCCTGTTCAACACAGATCCCTTTATAAATGCTGTCTTTTATAGAGTGAAAGGTGGAAATAGTGAACATCAGGATTGAGTAATTATATTTAAGAATTGTAAATTCTACCCCTCAGTCTCCAGAACCATACGAGACACAGCATGCCGAAGAATGCTACTCTAGAGAATGCTATAAACTAGAATCTGGCATGACTCATCTGGAAGACAGTTCCCTTGAAGACAGAGCAAATTCATGCTTCAAGGTCCACTGTGAGATGAATTCCAGGGGAACCACACCCCTTTACTTCTCTTCCTACAGTCCAGATCTGGCTTATCTCCTAACCCCCACAAGCGTTTCCCATAGTGGGCCTAGAGGGAGTCTGCCTTGCCAGGATTGGTCTGGAAGTCCAGCAATGTAAGAGAACTGAATTGAGTTAATTGCTTATAGGAGGACATGGGATACTCCCTCAGTATTTAACTCAGGAAAGGAGCCAGACACCACAGAGGTTTAAAAATACCTGTGCCCAAGTTCAGAGCTGCAGAACATTTTCTGATCAATACTCTAAGATCCCGGAAATCAGAACTAGTGGCAATTTCTTTACAGGACAGAGGAGGAGGAGAGCGCACTGAGAGGTCAGAAAAGAAAGGGAATGCAGCAGGAAAATAGGCTAATTCAGGAACTCCCAAGAAATACAAGTTGTAAGGTGAAATCCTGGCCACCTTTGACTATCTTTAACAGATAGTCAGTCTACCTCCCCCTATGAGCAATGCTCAGGTCTGAGGTCACTCCAATCCCACCCCTTCCTTGCCCACACTGGTCATGAAGCCATGGAACTTTCCTCTCTGAAGCTCCGTCCCTGCCCCATGGTTTCCAGAGATGTTTTATTCAGCAAATGGGTAGGGAATCCAGCAGCCAGAGAACTCCCTGTTCATCCAGTAGACCTTTTGCAATAAGAATGCTGAGCAGGGTCTAGCCAGAAGGCAAAAAGAGGATGGAAAACCAGAGAAGCCCTGAGTCTCAGCAGTACCTACTGCCACAGAGGGCACTGGCCAGAGCTACAAGCCCTGTTTGGAAGGAGCCTGTAATCCCAGCAATTTAGGAGGCTAAAGCAAGAGGATTGCAAGTTCAAAGCCAACCTCAGCAACTTAGCAAGGCCCTAAGCAATTTAGCGAGACCCTGCCTTTAAAAATAAATATATATATAATTAAATATAAATAACAGATATATATGTAATAGTTATATATATAATTATATATATTATATATATATAAAATAATAAAGGGCTGATGTGGTTAAGTGGTTAAGTGCCCCTGGGTTCAATCTTCGGTATTAAAAAAAATCGTGAAGGAAAAGGGGTAAATACTGTGATTCAAACTGTTCTCTGGGCTAGAGGATGAATCCCCTCGTCCTCCTCCAGCAGCAGCCCTCAGCGGTGGCTGGGTGGAGTCGGCCCTTCGAGAATCTCCCTTCTTGGGCGGGGCTTGCCGGGCAGGGCTGACAGTTGATGACTGAAGCCAAAGTTCTTCAAAGACGTGAATCTGGCATTTTCTCCCACGCAAAAACTTATATGCTCCCCTCCAGCAGGGTGTGTCTCTCGCTTCCTTGCTGGATATACTTGGGCGCCAGGGTCTTGGGACTAGGGCTAAGAGTGTCCCCAACAACCTACTTCTAATACCTGAAACACTTGATCACATTTAATTGTTCACCTGTCTTAGATTTAAACTCTTGTTGGGCAAGAACGGTGAGTCATTCGGCTTTTATCCACCGACCACTAAATAACTGTTTATTAAATGAGTGAATGAATGCATCAGACAATCCAGTTGACAGCAGCTGAGACTATTCAGAGGAGGGTGAAAACTTTGTGGCTCAGAGCTCATCTGGCCCACAGAGATCTGGGAAGGGCCAGGAAAGGGGCTCCCAAAGAATTCACCTATGAATGGAACAGTAGAGTACAGAGGAGAGCGCATTCCAGACGCAAAGGAAAGAAAATGTCCTGCTAAACAGGTCTGGTCAGACTCTGATATGACTTCTCTTCTCACTCCTGCTATTTTCTCATGCCTTCGTTCAAACCACCTTCTACTTTGTGCTTCTCTAGCTCTGCGGCCTCCTGGGAGTAGCAGGGAAGCAGAAGTCCCCCTTAGAAAGATGTCTGCTTCTGAGCAATCCCAAATGTTTGCTCTGGATCTATACCCATATCCAGGTGATCATTTCCAAGAGGACACTTCTAAGGAGCAAGAGGTCTGATTGACTTTGCCAAGGTGTCAGTAAAAACAAACATTTGTGAGTTAAAATAAGTTTGAGGTTTTGGGGATTTTGAAAAAGTCTGTTTGTTTTTTGTGGTGTGTGTGTGTGTGTGTGTGTGAAATTTGAACCCAGAGGGTATTCTTGAATTTGATCCCTAAAGGGAATTCAAAGAGAAAAGAGTTGAGGCAATGGATCTGGATCCAGGCTGTCTTTTCATCAGATAAAACTTGCCCACTAAAAACTGGTCAGTAAGGGAAAAGTTCCAGATGGAATTCAATAGGAAGAAAGAACTCAGAAACTTCCTCTAACCCAACCAAGTACATCTATTTTTCCTTGAAGAATTGTCATACATCAGCCTAAATCAGTCAACAATAGCTATTGTGAAACCACTATTAAATCTGTTAGAGGTGCAAGTGAGTATTGTTCAGTGAAGGGATGAGAAGTGCTGAAGATTGTTAAAAATAAGAAAATTCTTTTTTTTTTTTTTTTGCTTTTGATATGAGATCCCTAAATTGCCCTGGGAAAATGAGGAACTTAAGAAAGATCTTAAAAATTTAGTCTAGTTTTTCCAGCACTCTGAGTCCTAATTTATACATCATAATCCTGAAAGAATGTCATTGTTTCCCTCAACTTTATGCTTTAAAAGAATGGACTGTGTCCAAGGGCATACTGAGTGGGTAGTGCTCTGAAAAAGTCACATTTTTTTTGAGCTGTCAGTGGAAAGCGGGGAGGCACCCAGCCTCGGCCCCACCCAGTCCAAGGCCTGACAGCACTGGGGTGGCTGCTCAGAGGCTGGACAGAAGCCAGGCATGGCAGTACAAGGGTTTATCTGATGTTGTACCCAAGAAAATCCAGGGAAGAACATCACCCAGAAATCAGAGTGAGCCCAAAGAATTGTCTGATGCCCAGTAAACTTAGAAAATTTGAAGGACTGAAACAAGAAACTTCAAATGTTGGATCAAAGACCACCATGAAGAAACTACCCTCTGGCTGTCAAGAAACATATATACCACTTAGAAGGGTTGATTAAATAGAAAGTGAATAGGAATCTGTGAGGACAGGGCAGATGAAGAAATTTCAAATGAGTTATATGAACTCATTCCTGCCCAACCCCTGGCATTATCTTTTGCAATTTACTGAAACACACTAGAGGCAAAGATCATTGAGTGGGTGTTTCCATGAGCCTGTCCTCACCTGAAGTTCAAGACATAAAAATCCAGTCCTGGAGGCTGAAATTCAAATTTCAGAGGAAAAAAGAATTCTGCATCAACTGCAAACCTCTTAATGGGAAAGGTCCCCTCCCCCCAGGTAAAGCCAGCTGCTAGGCAGCATATGGCAGATAACCTGGCTGATAATCTAGCAGTGGTCTCATCACAGCCCTGCCCATTTAAGTATTGCCCTCACCAGCAGCTCAGTCAAGAAAACTCTTGTTCAGATTGGCGTCCAGTGTTGGTGTGACTCACTTCCTCTTGGAAAATGCCCTCTATTGATGGCACAGTTCTTCTTTTCCTTCAGGGAGTGTTCTGTCCAAACCATCCACAGAGAGTATCTGCAACTAGCAGGGCCACACCCACATGGTCTCACAGCTGAGTCACAGGCCTCAGATCACCACCAGGAGAATCCTGGAACCCTCTGTGCTAACCTCGCCCTATAGAATACTTCCAGCTTCCCCTGGAAGTGAAGGTGGGGTGGTGGTGGGGTGGCAGCGGTGGCAAGGGTTATGGAATTAATGTGTTCTAGAATCTGGCTCAGAGCCTGGCTTGCGGGCTTGTAACTGCTCAGCTCTCCTCACCACCCCTACCCAGCATGACAGAGTTCCTGGTTTCAGTTAGGCAGAGCCTGCCCGAAGCTAGGCACTGCGGGATCCAGGGTTGGAGACAGCACCATTCCTTTGGCCAAGCTCGGGCTGTAAGTCAGGTACCAATGGCACTTCTGTCTGTTTCACTGCAAGGAGTCAGGGTAATCTGGGATTGCAAGATCCTTCATCACGCTTGCTTTCCCCCATCTCTGGTTCCATGTATTTAAGATAGTAAGCAGGGAACTTCTTGAGTACAGAAACCGCTTCACATATTCTCTCCATCATCGCCCCCACAACCCCCGCACTGCTTTATAAAGAAAACAAATAGATGCTTGCCTCAGCGGTAAGACCTTTCCTGTCTAGCCAACCAAAAACAGGAAGCCCAACCTGCAGCATGTGTTTAAGCCAAGAACTCATTGGTATCCTTTAGGAAGGGAATCCTCCAGTTGCCAGGCCGCCCAGCCCTCCCGTAGTCCGCTCGGGTAGTCCAACTGGGAGGAGGGTACGAACATCTGGATTGAGGTCAACCTTCAGCCAAAACCCACAACGCAACATGCCAGCCAAGGCCAGGGCGAGACAGAGGTTCGCGTAATTCGGGAGACTAATTGGAAGGTAGGAAAGATGGGAGTCAAGAACTGCGAACTGAAAGGAAGGAGATCAGAGGTCTAGAAGTGCCAACATTAAGACCCTATAGTAAATGACAAGTACCCGCTCCTCGCGTCTGCGTGGGTCTGGGGGCAGCAGCGCTTGGGCTGAGGAGGGCGCTGCTCGCCTGGATTGGGTGTGGCCTACCGCGCAGCGCAACGGATTCCCCGCCGGTGGCTCCCTGCCCTAGTCGGGCGGTGACCAGGACACCTAAAGAAGCCGGCCCGGCCCACCAAAGCAGCCGGGGGTGAGTCTCCCCAGGGGTCAGTTCCCCGACTGGGGACTGCCTGGGAGCGCGCGATCCCGAACTCACCTTGCAAGGGAGGCGCGGCACAGACGTCCGGCTAGCTGGGACGCGGGCGGCTAGCTGAGCACCGCGGACTGTGCGCCTTTGTACGTGGGGCGGGTGGGGAGAGGCAGGAGGCGTGGGGCAGCGGAGCAGGAGGAGCCTAGCTGGCGGTCCCGGCTGCCGAGCTCCCCACCCCCTTCACTTCCCGCCCCCCAACACACACACACACACACACACACACACACACACACACTCTCGCGCTGCGTACACACCCTTCTCTCGCTCTGCAACCCCCCTCGCCCCGCCCCAAGGAGAACGCTCTCGTAAACTTCTCTTTGAGTAAGATTGCACCTCCTATATTTCAGGACATTCCCACTCTAGGCTATGCCCTTCGTCCTCACAGGTTTGGTTTTATAAAGTGAGTGAGTGTGGAAATCAAAGAATCCAGCTGCCCTGCGGGTGGGGCACGCTGGCCCAGAACCAGAGGCAAGCGGCTCTTCAGTAACCTACAGGTCTAGGAATTATTTTCTAGATGACATGACAGGGAGGAACACGTGGAGTACTAAGGCTTTTGAAGACACGAGGACTTGGCTCTTTGCAGATCTGGCCCTCCGAGGGCTGTTGGGGGTGGGGGTGGGGTCTCCGCTGCCTGCGCCTACGGTGGGCGGGCATCTGGCGGAGAAGCCAGGTCCTTGCCCCGCCTGCTCTGCCCTCCCGCAGGGTGGGGAGGGAGGGTGCTGTTTGGCTTGTCAGGTCGAGGGGCGTTACAGATTCTCTGTTGAACAAGGGATTTACTACTCCTTATGTGTGTGGTTTTTCTGGGTCGACAGTTCAGTTTCAGGTGTGGTTGAAATAAGTTAAAAATAAGTTTCTAAGTCTCTTTTTGCTCTGTAATGGGTCTGCTTGGCCCTAAAAGCACGTTAGAAGAATTTTCTGGAAGAAAGTTAGGGAAAACCTTAAGTTTCCTAGCGGGCGATTACCCCTCCCCACATATTTATTTAATTTTGGGTTAAATGCAGACTACTAGCAGCTGTGGGTGGAAAAGATCCCAGTCCTAAATTCTAGGGTTTTCCTTTGTTCCCACGGGAGGTCTTGGGACGGGTGAGTGATCCCAAAGGAATGAGCAGAGTAGGGGAATCCTCCAAGTGTCACCACGTGACTAATCTTGGCTGTTGCCAGGAAAATCCGACTTGGATTTTGGCTCTCACTTCCTGGGTCTCTGCAACCCGGGTGCTAATTATTCAAGGAGACAGTTCTTTAAGTGCTTCCCATATAGCCCCTAGGCCCTAGATTACAGTCACCAGCACAGGAAATCCTTGATCCTTTTAGTCCCAGGGAAGATGCAACTGATTTAGAATGAGAATGCCTGGCTTTGTATATTCCTATAAATTTGATTTCTTCATTTGGTTCACAAAACTTAGGAATGCTTAATATGTGCCAGGCCCTGAGAATTAAGAGATGGAACAATCTGTCTCTTCTGTCAAAGAACTCCAAAACTTATTAGAAGAGAGACAAGCAAAAATTAAAACCCAGTGAGATTAGATACAGGATACTATGAGAATGTTGAGGAGGGGCTTCCAAATATTCTTGAAGTGGTCACCATTCCTGGAGGAGAAATTTTTAAAATAACAATAACACTTATTGTGACTTTTTCTTTGAAGCTCAGACTGGACATCCAACTCCTGGACTTAAGTGATCCTCCTACAATCAGCCTCCCCATAATTGAAACTGCCACTGAGTTATACCCCCCCAGCCTTTTAAAATTTATTATTTATTTATTTATTTATTTATTTTTGGTACCAAGGATTGAACTCAGGGGCACTGGACCACTGAGCCACATCCCCAGCCCTATTTTGTGTTTTTATTTAAGGACAGGATCTCACTGAGTTGCTTAGTGCCTCGCTGTTGCTGAGGCTGGCTTTGAACTTGCGATTCTCCTGTCTCAGCCTCCGAAAGTGCTGGGATTACAGGTGTGCGCCACTGTGCCCAGCTAAATTTTAATTTTTGAGAGGGGGTTTCACTAAATTGCCAAGGCTGGCCTCAAGCTTGTGATTCTCCTGCCTCAGCCTCCTGAATCACTGGAATTACAGGCATGTGCCACTGTGCCCAGTTTTATTGTGACTTTTTAATTTGTAAAAAGATTACATTCTTATTGTAGAAGCCTTGGAAAATATAACACTTTGAAAAAGAAAATAAGGTTATTTATAAATGTATGAATCAAAGATAAATATTTTTGAATATTTCTTTCTGATCTTTTTAAGCATATATAATATATATTTACGATTGTGATCACACTGATTATAAAATTATGCAGTGTTCTATTCTTATTTCATAACACTGTATATTTATCATTTTCTGTTATTAACATTTATCAAGAGCATTGTTTTTTCTTTTTCATTCAACAAATAACTATTTTCTTTCTTCAATCTGCAATTAGGACACTCAGGACTCTGAAGCCCTACTGGGTTTCTGAAATACTGTGCTAAGCACCAAGGGCACAGTGGTGAACTTATGTGGCCAGCAGGATGGACGCTATGCCTACTCTCATGTGGTGGTTTTTTTTTTTTTTTCTTTGCAGTACTGGGGATTGAACCCAGGGTCTCCCGTATGCTGGGCAAGCATTCTGCTATTTAGCTATACCTCCAGCCTTCATGTGGCTTCTTAATGATTCTATGTACAGAGAGATCCTAAAAGCTCCAAATACCTGCCATTCCTTCAATCCCCCCCTAGGAAAAGTGGTCTCAGGCATTTTTTTCCTCCAGGAAGTAATTACACCCTGCCAGCCACAGACATACAGTGAAGCCAGCTCTGTTTCCCTGAAGACAACTGATCAGAGCAGGGACCAGCACCAGAGCTAGAGCTGCCTAGCAAGGATGGTATCATAGTAGGTGGTGAAGAGAACATGTGCAGAGTGCAGGGAGGAGCAGACTGAATGGCATTGGAGGAACAGGAACAGAGGGCTGATCTGGCATGGTCTCTGGAATGAAGAGGAGACAATGTCCAAGTGCCCACCAGGCCTGAGATACCATCTAATATGCAAAATGCTGGGAGTGGGAAAAATTGTTTCGCTGGCAAAGTACCCAGTATTGGGAATTTTCCTACTTTTTCATGAGACACAGCAACAAAATCCCACTACCTGGTGGCTTTTGACTGTATTGGGTTTGTGGTTGCAGCACAGAGGGTGGGTGGGTCACCAGAAATGTGTGTTCCTCCTTCCATGGGATAGAGTTGTTATTGCGAAGCAGCTACTCAGCCAGGGGTTATGCTCCTAGCACCCGCTGCACCTATATGGGACCATGTGACCACCGACAAAAAGGGACAGGAAGTGACCTGGGTCATTTGCAGGCCCAGGAAGCAAGAGGTGACCTTTTCATATTCTTTCTCTGTACCTGCCGGGATTCTGAGGCTCCAGGGAAAGAAGAGCCACAGTTAGGAGAACTCTGGCTTCTAGAATCACTGTATGGAGGAAAGCCACTTGCTGAGCAGGAACACCCTCACTGGACTGAGTTATGTGTGTGAGACAGAACCCCAGAATGGGGGGGCTTATTTGCTATGATGTAACCCTAACAGAATGGCATTGAATGCTAGTATAGTTGGCAGCACGCTTGAAAGGATTAATTTGCATATATAATAATTACACTGTGGTACTGATCACATTAACATAGTATCACTGAAGAGAAAGAATTACTGCCCTGACTACTCTGTCCTAGACTCTCTTGGGACAATGTGTTCACAGGGCCTGGCAAATGCCTGGTTTCTTCTTGTGTATCAGGTTGCACGCCGCACCACACAGAAACCTGTGCAACCTCACTCAACATCCTGTCTGCCCAGGTACTGTGTTAGCATGAATCATAGTTACAGAAACTTTATCCATCCATTATGTCTCAGTAAAGAGTCACAGCAGTCCTTTGCCTCCCTTCATCAAGAATCACCAATTTATAGTGATCCAGTCAAGATTTATTGCTGGCAAACCTAAAAAGAAAACAAGCTATCAAAAAACAAAACCAAAACAAACTAAAACAAAAACACACACAAGTGTGACTATACCAGTATACCCTAGTATACTAGTATAAAATAGGGAGATATTTTAATTTTTTATGGTTAAACATTTTCCATAATTTTTTAACATTTAAGTTGTTTCTGATTTTTTTTTTTTGGTACTGGAGATTGAACCCAGGGGCACTTAACCACTTGAGCCACATCTCCAGGCCTTTTTTGTATTTTATTTAGAGATAAGGTCTCGCTAAGTTGCTTAGGACCTCGCTAAATTGCTGCTGCTGGCTTTGAACTTGTGATCCTCCTGCCTCAGCCTCCCAAGCTGCTGGGGTTACAGGCATGTGCCACCATGCCCTGCGGTTGTTTCTAATTTTTACTATTATAAACAATTATATATGAAAAGACTATTTAGAATAAACACCTTTGTCCACATGTCTGGTTTGTTCAGATAGATTCCTCCTATGGGATATTTTTTGGTTTATTTGTTTATGGGGATCTTAAAGGGCCAGTAGAAAAGAACCACATTCTCTGGGGGCAGACAGGAGGGAAAAGCATGAGCTAGAGCATGGAATCATGAATTAGTGCATCTATTCCAGGAATTGCCCCCAGTTCTGCATAGAGAGAGTGCAAAATCCCTTAGAGTTTGGATGGGGGTGAGTCCCCACAAGGGGTGCCTTTTCTGGCACCTGCTGAGGAGGTTGGACCTTGTTTCTACTTATTTTTTGCAGTATTACAGATCAAACCCAGGACCTTGCCCAAGCTAGGCAAGCACTCTATCACTGAGCCACATCAGTACCCACTGAAAAATGCTAAACAGGGAGTGACTGACTGTCCCACTTACCTGTGGGCTCTAGGCAAACCACTTTACACTGTGAACTGGAGTCTCCTCATGGGTAAAATGGGGTACACTCATCTTTGGGAGTGATGGCAGACTGAGCCACCTAATGAACATGGAAGCATCCAGCTGGGCCCCAGGAGGTAGCAGGTTATAGAGAACAAGACTTCCACTTCCTCTATGATTCCCCCACTCTGCAGAGAAGCAGCTTTGTAGGAAGCCAAGCAGGGCTTGGCTTGTGTGATTTGTGGGTAAACGCCTCTGAAGGACTTCCCTCTGGAGGACTCACTTGTGGCTGCCCTTGCTGTCCCCCTGCTTTCTCTAGCAGCAATGGAAGTTGAAAGATTGCAGCTTTTTTTTTTTTTTTTTTTTTTTTAAAGCACAGAAGATCTCTTAACCTGCGGTTGGAAACCACCAGTTTTCTTCTACAGACAACCTGCAAATTCTACTGAATATAATCCATCAATTATTTACTGAGCACCTACTCATTCCCAGCATGTTTTGAGTATTCTGGATTTGTCAATGACCAAGATACATAAGTTTCTGCCCTCATGAGCCTTGCATTTATTGGGAGAGACATAAAATGCAAATAATAAGATATAACTAAAAATTGAAGTTCTTGTTGAGTCGAGATGGGAAAAACAAGGGTCTGAGTGAGAGAAGAATGAGAGGGACCCCTTTTAGGCAGAAAGTTAGAGAAGGCTGTCCTGAGGCAGGAGCATTAAAACTCAGAGGACGAAGAGGAACAAGGGTTGCACATAAAGGAGGGGAGAGGGAGTTTTCCAGGTGGAGGGAAAGGGACTTGCAAAGGCTCAGAGGTGGGGTAGAGCGGAATTGAAAAATTGCCAGTGTATCTGAAGCACACTGAGCAAGGGAGATGGTGACACGAGATGACATTGGAGAGAGAGTATTTACAGGAATCTGGTCAAGACTTCTGGCAATAGCAAAACAAAACAACTGCATAACACGGTGGCTGCAAGGGCAGGCTCTGGAGTTTCAGACAGGCTTGGGAGTGAATCATATTTTCTCTGTCATTTATTGGCTATGTGATCCTGGACATGTCACTTACCCTTTTTTTTTTTATTTTGGTACTGGGGATGGAACTCAGGGGCCCCTGACCACTGAGCCACATCCCCAACCCTATTTTGTGTTTCATGTAGAGACAGGGTCTCACTGAGTTGCTTAGCGCCTCGCCATTGCTGAGGCTGGCTTTGAACTCGCAATTCTCCTGTCTCAGCCTCCCTAAGTGCTGGGATTACAGGCTTGAGCCACCGTGACCGGCTTCACTTACGTTTTCAAACTTTAGTTTTCTTCTCTGGAAAATGGATTTGATAGTAGTACTTGTTGCATAGAGGTGTTATGATTATAAATGAGAAAATGCATGTAAATACTTAGCAGAGTGCCTAGCACATAAGAAATACCCCACCCATGCTAACTATGATTATTATCAACAAGTGGGGGGGTGGTGGCTGAGAGCCAGATGGACTTGTGTTGAATCCTGGCTCTGCTGCATGATTGCTTTGTGCTATGGTCACAAAGTCTCTGCTTTTTTTTTTCTTCACCCAGGAAATGGGCTTTAAGTTCATTTCTTCCTTCTTTCCTTCCTCCTTCCCTCTCTCTTCCCCCAGTACCCTCTCTTTTCTGGTACTGGGGATTGAACCCAGGGCTGCTCTACCACTAAGCCCTTTTAATTTTTTCTCTTGAGACAGAGTCTTATTAAGTTGCTGAGGTTGGCCTTGAACTTGTGATCCTCCTGCCTTAGCCTCCTGAGTTGCTGGGATTACAGGCATGTGCCACCTTGCTTGGCTATGGGCTTCAAATTTCTATCCTGGGGGTAGGTTATAATTTGATTATATGGGGTGATTTATATGCAGTCATCATAAAAGAGGAGCCTAATTGTAAGTTTTAGGTATTTTAAAATAATCTTTTGAGGTCTTTTTGTTGTTTAAAAATATTTTCCTGAATATGCTAGCCTATTAATAAAATAAATCCTGTGTTGGGGGGAACAGAAAACAGAATGAAAAGCAGTTCTGTTTTGGGTTTGTTTATGTCATGGTGTCATGGGTTGGAGCGGATGACAGAGGAAAGATGGATTTTAACTCCTTTCTACCATTTTCTAGCAGAATATTTGCTTTTCTGAATCCTGCTGCTGGATGTTGAGGAGAGAACTCAGCAAGAAGTAATGATGGGCTGTAGCCTTCCAGTCTATAGCAGGCATTTGCCTGTTCTTTATTAGAACCTCAGAGCAAATAGTGCTCTGGGCAGAAATGTAGGGGCTGTATCAAAGGGAAATAGTTACTTAAGCCACAGACATTTTGTTCATTAGTGATACTGGAATGTGCCTGGGGAGGGTTCAGACACACAGAAATTTGACTCTGTGGGTCCCAGTGATTCAAACCCCTGGTAAACTGATGCCTCAGTGAAGTTAGCTAGCAGCTAGCCTGGGGGATCCTGGGCATTCCTTTGGCTGCAAGCCGAGTGCACTGGGAAACATTTAAGATCATAGATTTGTACCGAGAAAGGGAGTGTCCTTGCTTTCTGGTTAATGCTGTGGGACCCTCTGGTGGCCACAGAGTGGCTCTGCAGTGGGTTTGCTTTTTCTTGAGTGGCCTGGGTAGAAATAGGGGCAGGAAGCTGTGTCTGGAATCCAGATGATAGATTATGGGGCTGGGAAGATTACCCAGTTGGCCTGAGGTGCAGACTGGGATTTAGGTTGGCCCTGCCCCATTTATTCATGTCTTTGGTAAGCATTTCTCAGGGTTTGAGCAATAAGTAAGAAAAGTAGTGTTCTATGTACAAGATGCTAAAAACAAAAACAGCAACAGAAAAGAAAGGTGAAAATAGAGATGTTAGGTTGATAGATTAAAACCTCAATTTGGGCATAGAATCCAACCAGTTTTATTGGACAATTTTTTTATTCTTTAAATCCAGGGCCGCTTCAACACCAAGTCACAACCCTAGCCCTTTTTGCTTTATTTTGAGACAAGATTTTGCTAAATTGCTGAGACCAGTTTTGAACTTGTGATCCTCCTGCTTTAGCTTCCTGAGTAGCTGGGATTACAGATATGTGTCACCATATCTGGCTATTAGCCAACTTTTAAGTAAATTCATTTAGACTGTTTTGAGCCTGGATATTCTGAAAGCCAAAGTGCCAGGCTATTGGAGGATGTACTTGCTGGTAATCAGTGGGGCATTTTTGAAGTCTATATTGCTCTTATCATAGGAAGACAAAAATGTTCTCCATGACTAGTCTACTAAAAATTAACAGTAATTTTATGGTTCATAAAGCTCTGTTTATTATAATCACCTCAAGATGTTGTTTAGGGGTCAGGGGTGTAGTTTAGTGGTAGTGCACATGTTTAGTATAATTAAGGCCCTGGGTTCAATCCCCAGCACCCCCCCAAAAAGTACTTTAAATTGATTAGTATTATGATTATAGTAATATTTTATTGTGGTTTATATATATTGTAATGTAATTTTTACATACATTATATATCACATATTATAATATTATATGTGATACAATATATGTTATGTCACATATAATATATGTTACATATAATACATTATGCATATAATATATTACATACAATATATGTAATGTATTGATATATGTAATATGTTACATATAATATAATATTATTATAATATGTTATGCTATATAATCTCTAAGTCTGACCAAAGTCCTGTAAGATAGATGCTAATTCTGGTTTTGGATGAGGAACAAAGTCGGTGGGGTTCTATCACTTCCTAAGGGTGAACATACATACGACCCTACTGGAACCCAGATAAGCCCAGTCTCAAAGCCTCCACGCTGGCCACCACCTCTGTCTTTCCTTGGGTGGAGCAACAACAGTGGAAACTGCTTAGGAATATAACCACCACCTGGCCAGGAATATGAGGAATGCTCACAAGTCACTCTGATTGGAGGCAGTGTGTGTGGCCAGTATTACACGGGGGTGGACAGTAAGACAGTATGAATTCAGAACAGCAGGCTCCCTTTTGGCAAGTACCCTGAAGAGTAATGTCATAGGGTATGTAGGATTTGAAGTGAGCTTTGAAGGTTGAGTCATGTGGGACAGGTGCGGGACAAGGGCAATTGTAATAATACAGAGGGAGCAGGAATGATATGAAGAGAGATGCTGAGGGGAGAATACAGGATACATTTGAAGGAATGGCATGAGCAGCTGGAAAGAGGGTTCAGGTAGGGGTAGGTGAGATGATTGATGCTTTTGAATTCCAGGATGCAGATTAAATGTAGACTCAATTAGATGACAGAAGGCAGAATCAGGGCCTACTGGTCTTGGGTAATAGCATGGTGATGCTCTGCGGGGAGATGGGGGTGAAGGTGGGAGAAGATGAGGGCTGGGAGAGGAGGTAAAGCAGGTGATGATGAAGCCCTGACCCAGAATGATGGTGTAAGATAGACAGGAGGGACAAGAGGGAGACAAATTGCAGGAAGGATCTGCAGGGCTAACACAGATGAGATGCAGGCCTGAGGGAAAGGAGAGCAACCATCTGGAAGTTTCTAGACCCAGGCACCTGGAGTCAAATGCCATGGGAAGGCACTGTGTTGGGAGGGAAGATGCTGAATGAACTGTTGAGCTGCCAGTGGGGTTTCTAGGTAGAAATGGTCTGCCTTGTGATTAGTCTTAATTTGTTTGTCTCACCCCTGGCACTGTGGCCTGCAAGGGAAACCGTGTAGATTCTGGTTCTCCCAGTTGTCACTTTATGGAAAGCTGCTTCCTTGGGGCATCTGATGGCTCCCTGTACACACTGCATGGTCAGGATGGAATTCAGGCAGAATGCTGAGGACTCATTGAAAACCAAAACAGACAGCCTCGAGGGTCTGGTCAGATGTCATTTCCACCATGAAGCTCCCTGACCTCCCCTTTACTGGGATTGGATGTTGCTCCTACGGGCCCCCTTAGCACCTCTAGGCCCTTATTACAGAATAGAGAAATCACTCTATGTACTTGTTTGTCTCCTGCAATGCCTGTAGGTTTCTTGGGGACAAAGACTTGTCTTAGTGTTCTGTGTTCTCTCAGTGGATGCTGGCAGGAATTGGAAATCAGTGGTCCACAGGGGTTGCTGAGAAGAGTGGGTGGACCTGTCCTGGAATTTGCATGCCTTATACTGAGAAATCATACTGGGGTGTCTGAGGGGGAAGAGTAGATTGATAGAAACACCCCTATAGCCCTGTAGACCATCTCAGATTGAGCATGCTCAATCTCTCTCTGTCTTTCTTGTCTTCGAAAATATCTTAAAATCTCTGGCCTATTCCAGAAAGTACATGAGTTAGAGTCCTGTATGTTTTAAAAGATGTTTAAACTTCTCAGCTTAAAGGGTAGTGGTAGATGCATTAGCCATAAGCATTGTCAGGGTCTATTAATGACAGAAAAGCTTCCTGTTATGAGAGAGCTGTCTATCAACTTGACCCAAGGAAATTCTAGTTGCTGCTACAGTGCAGAGCTGAGTGCAGAGATATCTAAACCAGATAGAGTAGTCAGGGGAAGCTTCCTGGAGGAGGAGGACATGAAGGTAATCTTGAAGGATGAGTATGAGTTAGTCAGGTGAGGAAAGTGGGGTGATGAGGATGAGAGGAGAGGAGCTGGAGAAATAACAGACAATTGTGAGGTTTGGGTCGGGGGTTGCTGGTGTTGAGGTTGCAGGAGGTCAGGACATAGAAACCACGATGGGCCAGATCACAAAGAGCCTCAGATGCTGAGTGAGGAAATTTGAGCCTTATTTTGAATAATGTGAGGATACACTAATGGTTTAATTTTTACATTCGTTTTTCTGATTATAAAAGTAATGGATAAGGTGGGTGTGGTGGTGCATGCCTGTAATCCCAGCGACTCTGGAAGCAGAGGCAAGAGGATCACAGTTTGAGGACACTCTCAGCAACTTAGTGAGGCCCTGTCTCAAAACTAAAAGGGCTGGGGAATGTAGCATTACCCCGTTCCCCCCAAAATCCATTGAGGGAAAAATGGAAAGCATAGAAACAGAAAGAAAAAATAAAAGGAACACCCAGAGATAGTCACTGTCTATATTTTGGTAAAGATATTTGGAGAAGATCTATGTATGTACTAGATTAGGTCCTGGAGACTTACAAGTGTGGTCCTTGCAGCAGCAGCAGCAGCAGCGACATCTTCTGGGAGCTTGATAGAAATGCAGCATCTCAGGCTCCACTCGGATCCAGGGAATCCATACCCGCAGCTGAAAGGGAAAAAAGATGCCGAGCAGGGAGCTCTGCAGGGCTTCTTGGCTGCAGGGAAGGAGTTCAGAGGAGAGGGAGAGCCCTGCTGATCAGGGTGGGTAGGGAGGCCTCTTGGAAGACATAAATTTTGTAGAATATGTAGGATTAAGCCAAATACATGGGAGAACAATGATGAATGTTTTAGCAGTGAAGACCAAGTTTTGGAGTCAGGCAGACTCTGTCTTATCTGTTACTTATTCATTATGAGACCTGGGTAAGTTCTCAGTCTCTTAGTGCCTCTGTTTCCTCATCTGTAAAATTAGCTTTTATTATAGATTGTTAAGAGGAGCAAATGGTCTAATGTACTTAAAGCTCCTTAACAGTGTACGCACATACCGAGTACCTGCTGTCATTAGCTGCGACCCTCATTAATTATTACTAATCCCAACAGTGAGGGCACAACACTTAGTACCCATGAACCAGGTTATACTGTTCTCTAGTTTGGTAGACATTGTCCATGATAAAAAGAAAAAAGGAACAGGAAGTAAAAAAATAACCTTTGTGTCTAGATTATTTCCATTTTCTAGCTAAGGAAGAGGAGGCTCAGAGGTCTTAAGGTCACATAACTGATGGGTGGTTAAGTCTGAGGCCAGTCCAGGTCTTCTAGGGCACGAGGAAGATGACTATATGGTGTTGTGGGAATCCAGGAAATGAGGAGATGATTTCAAGCACTGTGGGTCCATCAGGAGTGTCCACCCATTCTAGTGTGAATCTATGAGAGCTATTGACCTGGTTACCAAGTAAGGACTTACTTGACCTTGGGGAAAATGATTTTGCTACTGGAGAAAAAGCAGCCATGCTGTGGGAAGCTTAGAACAGTAGGGAGGAAATGGGGAGGCTGAGGCAGTGTTTTTGAAGCGACTTCTATTGCCTGGTTGCTACTAATTTATACCGTTCCCAATTTTCACATTTAGGTTTCTTTCTCTGCCAAAAGTCAATCTGTCTGTGCACAGGATTTGCAGTGCTCCCGAATTCCTGTCTTTGTTTTGCATTCCTACCAGAGCCGAGGTGCTGTCACAGATCATGTATAATGACAGTGGTGACGCTCAGCCACCCCCAGGAGGGTAAGAAATGAACGTTTCTCTCAGTTTCGGTTGTATTCTCAGCTGAGGAGGTGGGAGGAAGGAAGGAACCGTGGCTACTCTCTGCCCTGGCTGCCTGTGCTCACTGTCTGCTGGAGTCACTCACGTCCCTGTTCCCAGCCAGTGCAAGACTTGCCTCCCCCTTCCAGTTTTCATCTTGACTTGGGCCATCCAGGAGTGCTTTCAGTGGTGACTAGGGAGATTTAGGAGATTAGGAAGAGCCAGAAACAAAGCATGAATTATCACAGTTACTGCACAGGTGTGGTCCTCTCATTTCTGCCTGAATTCCCATGACAGCTTTCACTACGTTCCAGGACAGCACAATGGGGTCATTGTGTGGTGGGTGTGGTGAGTCACTGAGGTCTTCCTGAGGTGCAGTGGGACAAGGGGAGTTTCTCCTCCTTTTAACTGGAGCTTGGCCACAAATTGGTAGTGGAACACCCAGCTTCAGGATCCTTTAGCCTGGGGATTCTGTACCAGGGAGTAATATGTGTTTGAATCCTGTGCTTTCCAGAAGCATGGGAACAGAGGTGATTTCCCTTGGATGACTTTTATAGATTGTAATATATACAATCAGGGCTCAGTCTGAGTGTTGTCCCTGGATGACAGACCAAGTTTTCCAGTCTGTCAGTGAGCTGTCTCCTTTAGCTATGAGCTCAGCTCCTGTTCTCCTCCACAGCCCAGGGCCACATGGCCTCAACATGGGCACTGTTACAGCTAGAGTCCCCTTTTTATTTTTGGCACTTGGACATTTCTTTTTTTGCCTTTTAATTACTGAAGCATTTTAATTTGGGGGGGGATGCTGTATTTTGTTTTATTTTTTTGGTGCTTCAATTTTTTCCCATAGTTTTACTGCTTTGTAATTATACACAATGGTGGGATCCATCGTTGCATATTCATACATGCACATGATATAACAATACAATTTGGCCAATGTCATTCCCCACTATTTCCCATTTCCTGGCCCTTCTTTTTTTTTCCTGGTCTCTTTCCTCTATTCTATTGATCTCCCTGGTGGTGGGGATGGGAGGTGAAGGGTAGGGAGTATTCTATTTTATCTAGCATTATTTGTAGTAGAAAAAGGGTGCTTTTTAAAAAAGATTTCTTTTTAGTTGTCAATGGACCTTTATTTTATTTATTTATATATGCTGCTGAGAATCGGACCCAGTGCCTCACACATGCTAGGTAAGCACTCTACCACTGAGCCACAACCCCAGCCTCGAAAAAGGGCTTTTTGTATCTGTTCTAGTCTCGGTATTTATAGAGGTTCTACCATCATGGCCCAAATCTTCATCAAAAAGGATAGATGTTTGAAATTTTTCTTCTTAAAAAACAAAATACACATTGGATTTGGCAATTATTTCTCAGATGACTGACACTGAAAGCACAAGCAACAAAAGAAAAAATAGATAAATTGAACTTCATCAAAATTAAAAACTTTGGCTGGGTGTGGTGGTGCATGCCTGCAATACCAGCTACTTAGGAGGCTAAAGTAGGAGGATCAGAAGTTGGGAAGCCTAGGAAGCTTAGCAAGATCTTGTCTTTAAAAAAAAGGACTTGGGATTGGGATGTGGCTCAGTAGTAGAGTACTTGCTTAGCATGTGCAGAGCCCTGGGTTCAATCTCCAGTACTACAAAAATACAAAAACAAAAACAAACCAAAAAAACCCCCAAAACAAAACAAAAAATTAAAAACTTCTGTGCATCAAAGGACATTATTAATAGAGCGAAAAGGCAACTCACAGTGTGGGAGAAAATATTTGCAAATTATTTATTTGATAAGGGCTTAACATCGGAGTATAACAAACCTCAACAAAACAACAAACAAACAAACACAAAAACAAACAAACAAAACCAGAAAGAGAACTTGATTCAAAAAGTGGGGCTGAAGGTGTAGCTCAGTGGTAGAGCACTTGCCTAGCATGCACAGGGTCCAGGGTTCAATCCCTAGCACCTCCAAAAATAAAATGGACAAAGGACTCAAATAGATATTTTTCAAAAGAAGACATACAAATGGCCAAGAGGCACATGAAAAGATGCTCAATATTGCTAATCATTAGGGAAGTACATATCAAAACCACAGTGAGATCCACTTCACAGATTATGATGACTATTATTTAAAAAACAGAGTAGCAAATATTGGTGAGAATGTAGAGAAACTGGAACCCTTGTGCATTGCAAGGGGAATGTAAAATGGTGTAGGCACTGTAGAAAATGGTACGGCAGTTCCTCAAAAAATTAAAAATAGAATTATATATGATCCAGCAATTCCACTTTGGGGTATGTGCCCAAAAGAATTGAAAGCAGGGACTTGAACAGATATTCATACACCTGTTTATAGTAGCATCATTCACAATAACCAGAAGTGGAAGCAATCCAAATATTCATTGATAGAAGGGTGGATAAAAATGTAGTATATACATATAATATGCTATGGTTTGAATGTTTGCATCTCCTCTAAAATTCAGAGGTTAAAATTTAATCCCCAATACAATAATGTTGGAAGATGGGGCCTAAAGGAAAGTGTTTAGGTCATAAAGATTTGTCTTCATGAATGGATTCATGCTACTATGGGAAGGGCTTGTGGGAGTGGCTTGCTTTCCTCTACTCTTCTTCCATATGAGGAACAGAGAATGAGACGTTCAAGGCACCATTAAGGAGGTAGAAGAGACTGGGTTCTTACCAGTTACTAAACCTGCAGGCACCTTATCTTGGACTTCCCAGGCTCCAGAACTATGAAAAATAAACTTGTGTTATTTATAAATTAATTTACAAATTAGCCTGTAGTATTCTATTACAGCAACACAGATTAAGGCACAATGGAATATTATTCAGTCTTAAAAAAAGGAGATCCTCACACATGCTACAACATGGATGAATCTGGAAGATATGATGCTGAATGAAATAAGCCAGACAACAAAGGATAAATATGATTCCCCCTAGATGAAGTATGTCAAATTAATATAGATAGCAAGTAGAATGGTTCTTATAGAGGGATCGGGGAGGAGAGAATGGGAAGTTATTGCTTAATGGGTACAAAGTTTCTGTTTGGGAAGATGGTAAAATTATGAAAATCTATGGTAGTAATGCTATACAACAATGTGAATATACTTAATGCATTGAACTATACACATAAAAATGGTTAAAATGTTAAATTTTATGTTCTGTGTGCATACCCACATACACTGAAAAATATAAAAAAGTTTTTCAATAAATTAAGATAATATACTAAAAAGAAAAAAAGTCTACCTCAATTTGTGTTGCTGCATTATTCTCTGCATGTCACAGGTACTGTGTGGTAGGAAAACACCGATCTTACCTCTTTGCGAGGTCCTCCAAGCAATTTCCACACTTCTCTGCCCTGCTGAGCCTTCCAGCCGCATGGCTAACAAGAGGCATTTGCAAGAAGATGGGAACAGGTTTTATTCCCCTGGCTCCCTCCTCTCAGGATGTGGCTCACAGTGGCTGTATTTCTATACTAATGGCCCCACCACCTGTGAGAGGCCCCTCTCGCTAGGCTGTGGCTCTTGATGGGTTCCAGAAACTGCTTCCTTGCCTGGTCCGACCTGGCCTAGAGGTGAGAACAGCTTCCTAATTTTGCTAGTCCTGGTGCTTTGCCACCTCTTGTTTCCCTTATCCCTGCCCACTCCTTTGTGAATAGTCCTTTCATTAAACTTTTCAGTGACCCATTCAGTATACCTATGTTTCCTGTGGGGGACCCTGATGGATGCACACAGTGTGTCTCAAGTCTGATTTTATAGCATTATCTAACGTTCATTCATTCAACAGAAATTGTTTTTGGCTACTGTATTCTCCGTACCACATTAAGTATTATTGATACAAAAATGCATTTAACTAAGTCCATGTTCACCAGCTCAAAGTCAAGTTGAAGGAGGCAGAGAAGTAAAAACCTGATTACAACACAGAGTGCTAAGTGCCCAGGTAGAGGTAAGAGCTAAGCACAGTGGGATTGTAGAATAAGGGCATAAGATCAGCCTTGGGTAAGGGTGGGTGTTATGGAAGTCTTCCTGGGGAGATGACGCCAGTATTGCTCTATAGGACAGATAGGAACAAGTGGAAAGGAGGCAAAGGGCTCTCAGGGCAGCCAGAACATGCATGAAGGCACAGAGGCGCGGCACTGCAACATGAGTTCGAGGCTGGTGCTGTGGTTTGAATATGGTTTGAGTGTGTCCCCCAGGGTTTCACGTGTTGAAATTCAGTTCCCATTGTGAGATAGGAAGAGGTTGGAAATTAATCCAACTATTGAAGGATACAGAAAATCACGTACTCCAGGAAGGACATAGGCCCTGAGCACGTACAATTTCCCTTATCTATAATCGTTCCTCTGGTTGCTCAAGGCCTCTCTCCCTGCCACTTCAGAAATTTCTCCTGTTATGACTCAGCCATAATTCACCTGCCCACCAAAAGCCCACCAAAAGTAGTTGTCTCTTCCCATAACCTGGTCTTGCTAACACACTATAAAACTCTGACCTTGGCTGCAGCTTCCTGCCACTTTCTACCCTGAAAATGTGCCTCTTCAATGCCTGACATTGTTGCTTAATAAAAGGCATTGTTGGTCCATTGAGGTCTGCTCCTGTTTTGGTCATTATTGCTTACAACTATGGTGTTTAGAGGTGGGGCCTTTGGGATTTGTGATTAGGATTAGATAAGGTCACCAGGGTGGAACCCCCATGATTAAATCCCTGGTATCTTTATAAGAGGGAGAGAATCCAGAACACACACACACACACACAGACACACACACACAGGAATACATCTGCACATACCTCCTCCCCATCTCTTGCCATGTGATTCCTTGGGACTCTGCCAGCAAGAAGGCCATCATCAGATGTGGCCCCTAGATCTTGAACCAGAACCATGAGCCAAAATAAACCTCCTTCCTTTATAACTCACCCTGTCTGTGGTATTGCCAATAGGCAACAGGAAATGGACAATTTAGATAGAAGAAGCTGTTCTGGTGAAAGCAGAAAGTGAGATTGGAGAGGTGGGCAGGGAGCAGGCTCTTGAGGGCCCCCAACGAATATGGACTCCATTCTTCATATTAAGAGGAACTCTGGAAAAAGCCTGCTTTCTTTAGTCACAGGGTGGAGAAAGGAATGGAAGAGGTCAAGCTAGGGAGGGAGAAGAGTAATTGTTCTGTTTTTTTTTTTTCTTCCTAGTACTGGGGACTGAACCTAGTGTCCTACCATGGAGTCATATCCCCAGCCTTTTTCTGTTTTTCATTTAAAAACATTTGAGAAAAAGTCTTGCTAAGTTGCCAAAGCTAGCCTTGACCTTTCTATCCTCTTGCCTCATTCTCCCAGGTCACAGGGATTACAGGAGTACACCACTGCCCAGAAGCATTTTTTTTTAATAGAAGGAATGGAGAGATGGTTAAGTTGATTAGTTAAGATTCTGAAATAAGGTATTGAGGGTGGAAAGGAGGGGATTCAAGAGATGAAGGGGAAGAAGGAAAATCTAGGATGATTTCTAGGTTCTTGGTTTGTACAGGTCAGGTCAAGGATGATGCAATTCACCGAAATCAGGAATGAAGCAGGAAGACTGGTTTCTGGGAGAAATATGTAGAGTTTAGACATGTTTGTTGTATTAGAGGTGTGTGTCTCTTCTGTGTGCTTGTCCCTTGTTTTTGTAGCATTCATTACCCCTTCTTTCTAAGAACAGCCCATGATCTGCTCTTCTGCTTACCGAGGTGCTAAGCACCTCAGTGAGACCCTGTCTCTAAATAAAACACAAAATAGGGCTGGGGATGTGGCTCAGTGATTGAGTACCCCTGAGTTCAATCCCTGGCAACCCCCCCCCAAAAGTGGTAAAACAAAAGACGTCCACACTTTCAAGTTGCTCCCTTGGATATTTCTTTTTGGTAAAAATCATTGTCTCTTAAAATGTGTCTGCATCCAAAACTTCTGTATCCTTCACATCAGCCAACTTTTAGCCCCTGGCATTCTTACACTTGCTCTTGCCATTCTATTGAAACGTTCCCTCCACTGGACATTGGCCCAACAGCTTTATCTTCCTGACCATTCAATCACTCTATAAATAATAGAGTATGATTTCCAGACATTGTATCAGAGGTTGAGGATATGACAGTAAATAAGACCGACATACACTTTGCTCAAAGAAAGTGCTACTGGGGGGCTGGGGATATAGCTCAGTTGGTACAGTGTTTGCCTCACATGCACAAGGTCCTGGGTTCAATCTCCAGCACCACCACCAAAGAAAAAAGAAAGTGCTATTGAGAGGTATATGGCATGATCACATGTGGGAAAGATGTCTCATCCTAACTAAGAAGTTTAGCAAAATGTCCTAGAGAAAAGACCATCTAGGCCAGGACATGAAGGGTTATGGGTGAGGATGATAAGTGTGCTCCAGGCAGAGGGCTCAAGTCAGGAGGAAGGGAACTAAACAAGCTCAGTGTGGCTGGAATTTAGAGGGCATGTGTGGGAGGGGACAGAGAAGGCGAGGTAAGAAGAGGTGGTGAGCCAAGACAAGGTTGACTGTGCCTGGCTGCACATGCTCAAGAGCCCTGGGAGTCCACTGAAGGACTTGCATCTGGGGGGCATTTGGGCAAGAGGAAGGGAAAAGCCTAGAGAGGGGGCAAAGCCAGGTGAGGAGGCTAGTTAGGACACTGCTACTTTTCTGGATGAACACAGGTGGTGGCCTGGGAAGGGGAGGGCTGGGGATGGATTCAGGGGATATTTAGGCAGAGAAATGGACTTGGGGATTTGATTGGAGTGAGGCATGAAGGAAAAGGAGATGTAAAAGCTGATTGCCATGTCCCTGGATGGGACACCTAGGTTGATAGAGGTGGCATTTCTTGAGATGGGGAACAGTGATGGAAGGCACCTGCGAAGATGGTGAGTTCATTTTGTGATGTAATGAACTCAAGAATGCAAGCTTCTTTGGGATGAGAATCTTCTTTGCCCTGCTTCCTCTCCTGTGCCTGAAACACAGAACCCTGTCTCACACATTATCAGTGTATCTGTTCAATAAATAAATACATGAAAACAAAAGATACCTTTATCATTTTATGTGAGACATCTAGGAGAAAACCTTAAAGCTTGGGAGCTAGAACTGAGTTGAGGAGACACATGTGAATGGTCATTGGCCTCTGTGGTACACGGAAATGCAGAAGAGGCCACAGCCATGAGGAGGAGCATGAGGAATGAGATGGAGGCTTTTCATGGGAGCCCAAAGAGCATCATCAACATTTAAAGGATGTTGAGTGTTTTGTGTGGTTCCTCAGCCCTGCCTTCTTAATCATGTTCTCTTCTCCTTTAGCTCTGTCAACTCTGTGACTGAATCTCCTACCTCTCGATGCTGTCCTTTGCTGCCCCCTCTCCCAGATGCAGGGGATCTCTTTTTGCTTCTCAAGCTGGGTCCTTCTCTCCATACTCGAATTGTGAATGCCCAGCGGGCATTGCCAGCTGGACCTCCCAGTGGCATCTCCAACACAATGCACTTCCCCTAAGCTCATCACTTCCTCCTCCTCCAGGCAGCCCCTCCTCCTGGTATCTCTCTACAGCTTACATAGTTCATAGGAGGCACTTCATAGGGGTTGGCTCTTTGAATCGAGTCATAAGCTTGGTGCCAATTGGATCTTACTTATCACAATTTGAGAGCATCAAGCAAGCAAAATTTTCCTGGTTAGTTCCCTCAATTCGTGGTGTTTAAAGGCCAGGGCCAGTGATTTCTTGGCAGAGTAGCAAATAGACAAATATAACCTTATTTGCTTGATATTTTTCCATCTCTTCTCTGCCACAGTGTTCTTCGGGATGACACTTCTTTCCATGTAGGTTGTACGCCTCAAAGGAATATGGACACTTAGTGATTACAGATCCTCCCTCCCCTTGGACTGCCAACAAATTAAGGAACTCAGATATCTAAAATATAGTTATAATTCTACTTGAAAATTTTGGGATTTGCTAGTCTGAGACACTGGCCTTCATTTTAGAACATCAGATCCCAAAACCACCTCAGAAATGATCTGATCCATTCTACTTACACAAGAATAAATCATGATCCAGAGAGATTTTTCCTAATAAGTTAAAACTCACAGATGGATAAAGAATCAGAGGCTTTCTGGAAACATACTGCATTTCCCCGGTGCTTGTTAGGGATGATCCTCTTACCAGACAGGGGTCTGAGGATGTCCCTCCAAGGAAGCAGTGGGACTTCAACTCTCAGCCAGGTGGGTTCTTGACTTAAACTGCTGAAAAGAATTTCAGGATGTGTTGAAGACAAGGCACAAGCAAAGATTTATTAAAGGACAGCAGAGCATAGGCACATATGCCCAAAAGGCAGGGAGCAGATACCTCCTGCCTCTCAGAGAAGATGAGTGACTCACCTAAGGTTGAGCTCTCTGTATGTGAGATTTTCCTAGGAAGAAATGTGCAAGTTGCCAGGCAAGTTTTTTTTTTTTTTTTTAATCGAGTCCCATGTCAATCATTTAATATTTGGGGTTCAGAAAGTTTCTTCTTGGTTAGGCAGGCTAGCCATAAATCAGTTGTGAGCACATCTTACAGGTCTTTGAATCTGGTGACATTTAAATTGATTATGCTTTTGTTCCAGTTGATCTGATACAAGTGTATGCTGGAGGTTTTGTACATCTAACAGAGACAAGCAGCTCTAGTCATACTCATAGATCTGGGCTTCCATCTGGCAGGACTCTTTTGTCTCTCTCCCTGGGAGTCCACCTACTTCAATCCTCACCTCCTCTCTCCCCTTCCAGACTGTTATCTGAATGATGAGTTAGCCTTCTCACCTTCTTTCTAGGCTTTCTCCCTGCTGCTTTTTCAGAGGGTTTAGAAATTAAGACTAGTGTTGGCACTAGCTTAAACAAACATAAGCAAGGAAGGAAACCCACAGCCAAGCATGATGAGATTGATGAGACTAGCTTTCTTTCTATTCCTCAACATACCAGCTCCTTCTTACCTGAGGACCTCTGTGCCTGCAGGGACCTAAAGTGCTCTCTTCCTCCTTTCCATGTTTGCCCCTTCTGTCCTTCAGGTTTCAGCACAAATGTCATGTCCTCAAAATAGCGTCCTCCCTAACCTCCGGCAACACATCTGTAACATAATTGTAGTCTTTCTTTCCCAGGATTTATTACACTGTCCTTTGTTTATTGGTTTGTTTAGTCATTCCTTATTTTCTCCCCCCTCAAGAAAGTAAGCTCATCGAAGGCAGGAACTCATCTGTCTTGCAGAATGTATCCTTAGGGTCTATGACAGTGCCTGTGGCAGGGGTGGAAAGACATATAATGAATAAATGGTGACAATAAATGACATCTCTCCAGCAGTCTGACATTCCAGCAGTCTGGAAACAATTCTGCTTGTATTGTTAGTCATGATTATGCATATACCTAAGAAGCATCTTTATAGTGCACTAGGGCTGCTTCTGGTAATGGCTTACATTTATCTAATATACATTCTTCCCACACTCCACCCTCTCTTGCACAAATTTATGGACTCTCAAGTGTGTGTTTAAAAAAAAAGATTGTTTTATTACCACCAGCAGGAGTGGACTGCCTAGTGTGGTAGATATGTTGGGGTCAGGGAATGTGGGGGCTGGAATGACTGGGTGACGGAAGGGAAGAGGGAGGTTTTGAGGCCAGACTCATGGAGGCCTCAGACATGCTTCTGGCCATGGGAAGATTTCATGAAGGACTCATGGCAAGCCGTGGCTATGCCACCAATAAGATTAAGAAATTCTTGGAAATCTAGTTGTCCGTCACTGTTGAGGTCCAGCTTCTTCATCATGCGGTCAACAACACTAGGATCCTTCTGGTTCTGTAAAGATAATAATAAGATCTTTATATCGCACTTCCTGAGGTGTTTTCAAATATGCCAGCACACTTTAGTCTCACTGGAGTATCAGGAACAGGAAAGGGGTTATTAATATTCCCATTTTCCAAATGCAGGAACAGATTGAAAGAGGTGAAGGGACATGGCTCAGGGCAGACCGAGGCTTGAACCCAGGCTTTCCCAGTCCTGGTCCAGGGTTCCTTCAGTGAATCTAGGGTTACTGAACTTTGTAAAATCAGTGGAACATTTCTTTCAAGTGTTGCACACAACTCCAATAAGTAACTCATATAAATAGGAAGTGATTTCAAAAAACAATCACCATTCCATTCTTTGTGCCATGCAGTTTGTACACTTGGATCCTTAAAACACACCTTACTACAAAGAAAAGGCTCTTTAATAGTTGTGCAGAACTTGAGGCCCAGGGACTCACTATGGGCTACTACATGGACCATCCAGATTGGAGTGAGTGAGAAAGAGGCCCAAATGTGGGGTGCCAGCCGCTAGGCCTTTGTTCCTGGCCATTCTCTCTGGGCCTTATTTCATGCTGAGGGCAGATTGGGATGGGGATTGGGACCAATACCTTTGTGAAGGCAGCCAGTTCTGTATGCATGAAGCTTAGGAACTCCCCCTTGGAGATAGTTCTGTTGTCCCCATCCTTTCCAGCATACTTCTGGAAAACAGCAATCAGGGACTCGATGCACCGCTCAGTCTCTGTAGGATGGGGCATTTTTGCCTTTGGAGAAAAAAAAAGAAGGGCTCAGACATAGGCGAAATGTCGAGGGCCAGATACTGGAGAACACTGGAGAATCTCATCTCCTCATTTTGGGTCAGAGCAGCTTCATAAAATACCGGGTCACTTTTTCAGGGGTCCAAGGGGGTCAAGAGAGCCATAGAAATTCATACTCTGTGAGTGTCCTTCTCATGTGTTTATTTCAGGTGAAATATAGTGAGAATATATGGAGCATTGAGGGTATGTTTGGAAACAGTAAACTGCCTAGATGAGGGTTTACTGATATTTTTAGAAAACGTGAGTAACAGATATATAGCTATATATCTACAAATCCACAAGTACATCATGCATTGTCTAGAGATTAGTTTACAATTTTCTAAGACTATGTAGAGGCTACTGTGATGAATGAAATGCTAGTTCTTTTGAAAGTAATACCAAATTCCTGGGATTCATGGATTTTATTGAAAAACAAAACACAACTAACAGCAGAGCTATAATTGTGTATGGGGTAGGAAATATGAACATTCTAAATGTTCAAAAGTGAATTTGAGAGGAATCATTAATTTTACATGTGAGGAAACTGGGGTGTGAGAAGGGAATAAGCTTGGCAGAGCCACCCTTAAAATCTGGGCCTCCAGGTCCTTATCTATAGACCTTGGTCTTTGCTCCTTCTACTTCCAAGGTGCCACTAGTTCTCATAGGAATGGTGGGTGGAAATTCTCATTACAAAGGTGAACCAAGGCTGTGCTTGCACCAGGAAGAACAAGAGGTTCAAATCTTGTGTTGGTCTTTACTTTCCTTAGTGCAAAATTCTTCAAGGAAATTCTTTTGGCCTGAGTAGGCTCATTCCAGCTGGGCTTTGGGGCCCTGAAGTGAAGAGCTGTTGTGCTGTCCCTGGTGGATAAGGGCAGAAACTGCAGGCTCTTCCGCAACGGTCAGGGCCGCACCCTTCCTCAGAGGCTTTATCTTTTGGCATTTAGCAATATTTGTGTTTGGATGGTGATGGTTGCCACCTAGCATTTAGCCTTTAGTTTGTCCTTAGGATGGACTTCCTGGAGCCCAGAGCTGGAGACTTTCAGGTCCTGTAATTAATATGGGCTAAGAACTAGCCTGAGACCTAAGCTGCACAGTGGCTATTCTCCATCCTATCTCCCTAGGCACTTGACCAGCCTAGCTGAGAGGCTGCTGTTCATTGGATCTTGGTGCATTTACAGTCCCTGAACTTTTTGTAGGTGGATCCTTTTCTAACAGCCACAATGTTGGAGAAGCCCCTCCGCTCCCCCAAAGAACAGTGTTGGTAGGTTCAGGGCTTGGAGGAAAAACAAAATACCACAGCCAAGAAACAGATGTGTTTGCACAACACTCTCTTCTTATCAGAACTAAAATCTCATTAGCTTACTAGTGTATCAGATGACACAAAAAGGGCTGGCTGGGGTGGGTGACCAGAGAGAGGGGAGAAGGTTCTTGGCTACAGATCACATCTTTGTACTTTATTTTAATACCTACAGGTGCTTTCCCTGTCCCTTTTCTTGCAAAATTCAGATTGCTTTGATTTTCCAGTTTCAAAGTGCTTTTCTGTTTTCCTTTTTTTTCCTCCTGAATATTAGTATTGATTGTAATTTCAACTATTTTTTTCTCTCTTGAAAACTGTTAACCATTAGCTACAGAAAATGAATACCTCTTTGCATTTCCTGCTCCAGAGGTAATTCTCCAAAGCAAGTGAAGCACACTTATCAAATTTCAGAAATGGAATTGTGCAATGTGTAGAGCTCAAGGGAGTTTGGAGACAGTTCCTGAGGAGGCCCAGGGATGGGAAAGCTTTGCCCAAGGTGGTCAGTGGCTGAAGGAGAGGAGAATCAGTGCTCTGAATGAGTCACTGTACCTTCAGTTTTACTTGGCGGTGACTGCGATAGCAAGAAGAAAACAATATGATGAACAGATACTGTGAAAGAATTTAAAAAATGCACACACTAAGCACTTAACATCTGAGGAAAGCAAAAAATAAAAATTAAAATAAAAAAATCATATATAAAAGAAGTAACACTAAAAAAAAAGACTCAATTATTACAGTTCTCATTCTTAACTGAAACCCTTCTTCCACCCACTCAGAGATTCATGGCCTCATCTACCTTCTCAGGATAGTCATTCCACTTTGTCACAATATGTGATTCCCCTTTTGCATGGAAAGGAGAAGAGGGAAAGGGTAAGTAGGAGGGGATATTGATTGACACAGTAAAGCAGGGGTTGGAAATCACTCACTATCTCTTTGTAAAGGGCCAGTTGGTAAATATTTTAGATCTTTCTGGTCCATATGGTCTCTGTCACTGCTGTTGCAGCCGGACAACAACTGTAGGCAATACATAAACCAATGGGCATGGCTGTTCCAATACAACTTCATTTATGGACGCTTAAATTTGATTTTCATATAAATTTCACGCGTCACATTCTTCTTTTTCTTTTTGGTATTGGAGATTGAACCCAGGAGAGCTTTACCACTGAGCTACACTCCAGCTCTTCTTATTTTATTCTGAAGCAGGTTCTCTCTAAATTGCTGAGAGTCTAACTAAATATCTAGGATTACAGGCGTCTGCCACCGGACCTGGCGTTATTATTCTTTTGGTTGTCTTTCAACGGTTTGAAAATGTCATTCTTGTGAGCAGCATCATGGGCGGAAGTTTCCTAACTTCCTACACCGAAGAGAGACAAAGGAAGAGGTAGATCTTGGAGTTGAAATGATGGAAACCGCACAGAGTGCAACGTGGAGAATGGAAGGGGCTTAGGGCAGAAAAACAGGTGATGGAGTGAGCGCCTAAAACGATGCGGATACAAAGGAAAAGGCGAGGAGGGGGCTGGGTGGGACTGGGCTCCTCCCATTCTTGGCTGTGGTTCCCCTGGCTTCGGAAGGATTTAGTTTCAGTGTCTTTGGGTCTTGGCCATTTGCCATTGCTTAGTGAAACTCTGATCTTCCCCTAGGACTCAAACTAAGTTTCAAAATGTTCCTTTTCTAGTCTACAGAAATATCTCGTGACGCCACCCAGAATCCCAGCCGTCTTTTCTTCAACTTTTCTCTCGGGCTTTCCTGGTCATCCAGGAGGCCAGTGGCGACGGAGGGGGTGAGAGGCAACAAGGACAGAAAGGAAAATCTCGGCCATTCGTTCCACTCCAGGCAGAGGCAGAAGACGCGCGGCCGAAAACCGAGGTGGCCACACCCCTGCCGCGAGGCCCGGGAGCTGAAGTGCAGTCAGGCCAGTGGACGGCCTCTGGCGGTCCCCTTCCAGAGCCATGGACCTTATCTTGACTGGGAAAACAAAAGAACCTCCGGTTCACCCCTAAGCCATTATTACAGGTATAATTTTAAGGCTCCATCTTTTCCCTAATTGTCTCCCACATCATTTATTCCTCCTGATCTGTTTTCTGCCACGTCCGCACATAAATAGAAACCCTGGTGCAAAGTGTGCTTTCCTTTTTCCTTTGTATTTCAGAGGAAGAAAAAGTTTAAAAATTAGGCTTACCGAGTTGGAGTGGAGCGAGGAACCGGCGGCTGCGGTTAGGAGCGGTCCCTGACTGCTGTGCTCGCGGCGCGGGGCTCCTGCTAGTCCCCGCCGGCCTCCCACGCCCTGCCCACCGCAGTTGCCCAAGCCTGACTCAGACGCCCCGCCCCGCCCCTCCCGGTCCTCAAGTCTGGGCCGGTCAGCCCGGCCTAAACTCACAGCTCCGCCTTAAAGTCTTAGGACTCACACCTCTCGTACCCTCTGAGACTTGGGCAATTTCTCCCTCTCTCCCCTTGTCCTGTGAACCTTGAGTATTTTCGGCTTTTTAGAGCTAAAAGTTTCGCACAGCAATCGGCGATCCTCGATCCTCGGAAAGTTTGCTCAAGTCTGTGGGTCTTTTCCATGTATGAGCTCACTCTGCACATTGAGGTTAGATAGGCAGAAAAGTCCCGTTTAAAAATAGAATAGGTAAGAACTGGAGTGTAACTGGGGTGTAACACTTTCCCAGCATGCACGAGGCCCTGGGTTCAATCCCAAACAAACAAAAACCAAACAAACAAATAAGAATGTTAAGACAGAGTGTAGGTCATGATTATAGAGAAGTTGGTTCCCTAGGAGCTAGGGCTGTCTATTCATCCACACTGAAGATACTTAATAAATAGTGGTGAATTACTACCAAGTGGATTGCCATCAGATTATTGCCATCGGTCTTTCAAACTATAAACAGGCTGGGGTTGTGGCTCAGTGGTGGAGCACTTACCTAGTATGTGTGAGGCACTGGGTTCGATTCTCAGCACCACATATAAATAAATGAATAAAATAATGGTTCATCAACATCTAAAATTTTTTTTTTAAATCCTATAAACTGACAAGAGTTAAACAAACAAAACCAAGACAAACAAACAAAAACCAAAACTGAACTACTGCAATTAAAAAATTGATCGGCACTAGTAAGGGATTTATCCGTGTGCAGTTTCAGGAGAGTTGGAAGTTATATAAAGAATTGGAAGCTCAGGGTTCTAATTCTGGGTCTGTCAATTCAGTGCGATATTTTTGATAAGACCTTTCACCATTCTGAGCTTCCATATCTTTATCAGTAATGGGTCATGTGGACTTTCCAATTTCATATGATTGTTTCAACTGTCAAGTAAAATTATGACTTTGTGAGGGCTTCAAAAACTGCACAGTAGCCAGGCAGAGTGGTCTATAATCCCAGCTACTCAGGAGACTGAGGCAGGAAGATTGCAAGTTCAAGGCTAGCTAGGGCAATTTAGTGACTCTGTTTTAAAAAAAAGAGCTGGGGATATAGCTCAGTGGTAAATTGATTGCCCCTGGGTTCAATTCCCAGTAATGGGGCAGGGAAGGGGAACCCCAACCAAAACCAACCAAACAAAAACAAAACAACAAAAAACCCTACAGAATAGACGTAAATGAAAGATAATGGACTGTCAGACATTTTGTAAAGTGCTTCCTGGTACCTACTCTCACAGGTATCTGAGCATATATAGCCAAACCTTCATCTCTATTTGCAGCTACTCCAGACCCACATTGTCTGTTACTTGTTCAGGAATCCACTTCAAAGCCCCAATGTGCTTCAGACTCAATAATTCAAGAAAAACTGCTTTCCTTAAACCTGTTTCTTTCCTGACTTCTCCATCTCTGCCAGTGGTGTGGCCCTTCTTCCATTTTCCCTAGCTGAGAACATTAGAACCATGGCTTTGGCTGTAAATCTCCTTTATAGCCACAATTTTATCAAGTGCTGTTTAGTATCAGTTTAATTTTTACTGATACTTCTTTCAGATCTGTTCCCCATTATTCTATTCCCACTTTCACTATTCTAGTTTAGATTTTTATTCTCTCTTTCCTCCAATTTCCTAACTGGTCTCTTGCCCTCCAGTCTGTTCTACTGTCTGTTAAAAACACATTTTCCTATCTTGTAGCTTTGATCAGCAGCCTGTTTCAGATCAAAACACAGCACAACAGAAACAAAACAAAATGGCTTCCCAAATGCCTTTCTATCAAAGTCAAACTTCTTAGTCTCCATGTGGCTCTGAATAACATCTTTAGCTGTAATTAAATGATTAATTCCATTTTCAATTTATTCATATGACAGGTATTTTTGGGAGCCTACTAAGTGCCCAGTTCAGAGCTGGGCACTGTGGGTACAGACATGAGTGTGATATAGTGCCTGCTTTTGAGGAGATCTGTAGATAGAATTTAGACCTATGTGGTGGCAGTGGATGGTGGAGTGTGTTCTGTGGATGGCTGCTAGGATTCTTTAATACACTAAAGTTATGTAGGAAAATTCTACTAATAGAATCACCCAACCCCAGGGAAGAATCCATAGTTTTTATCTGGTTCTTAGAAAAATCTATGATCAAAATTATTAAAGAACCATTAACCTAAATTATTCCATACCTCAATCATGGGGCCTTTCACACCATAGTCCTTTTCAGGAAAACGCTTCACTTATTGCCTCTTGCTGGTGGCCAAGTTTTGCATGATTTGAAGTTGTGCTTATTGTTATGGCTGACTGAATTGAGGTTAGCTCTGGACTCAAAGACTGTCACTCCATAGGATGGCCAGTAGTGGATATTTCATGACATGACATGAAAAGAAGAGATAGGGCCAGTCCTTTGTTCTTGGGAAGCTGAAATTAGAGACATAGAGAGAATTAGGCATTCAGCAGAGTTTTGGATGACTATTTGCATATAGAGAGCCGTGAAGGTATGACAAATCAAAATTGTGAAGCAGATACCAAGACACCACAAGTAAGTAGAAGATATGAGATTTGGAAGAACTACATGGACTAGATAGACGGGGTGGAGAAATAAGCTCATTGCTGGCTGGAAGTAAATGAAGAGGTTACTTGTATGTTAGCTGAGTTGTTTAAATGGTGGGACCCTGAGAGTGAAGGACCACAGTTCAAAGTAATTAATGTTTTTGCTTCTCTTAAACCCAGATGTTTGGTTTTCCTGATTTTCTATAAGACATTTCGTCATTCAATAACTCCTTATCTACGAGGGGACTGGAGTGAAACCAGAGAGAAGAGATAAGCCAAATAAGTGTGCATAGTTCAGAGCAAGGTTGGGGGATCCATCCTCCAATTAGGACTGAGTGGTGGTCACTCCCTAGGGCCATGGGGATGAGGGTTCATTACCAGGTTCTCAGTCAAAGGAGGTAGAGTTCAGGAAAGGTAGCTGGCAAAGGTGGATTTGGTAAAGTGGGTAAACAGGGAGCCAAACTGAAGGGCAAGGAGCTGAGGATGAGTGAGAACTGGTAAACTGATAACAAGAGACACAAATGAGGTACAGATGAGTGAAGGGGCTGTTCTGGAAATAAAAGGGGGAATTTCCACAGTCCAGGGTAATCCTTAAATGGATACAATAGAGTGTGACAAATGTAATGACAGGGTTGTGACCAAGGTACAGTGACAATGCTGAGAAGGAAATGAGTGGTGAACTCTGGGGCAGCAGGGAAAGTGTTACTGAGAAAGTGATGCATGAGTTGGATATTGAAGGATGGATAAGAAATCACCAGGTGGACCCGCGCTGTGGCGAAGCAAGCTGAAGCCAGGCAGCATGACCTAGTGTTTACAGCCACAGAGTCTGGCACTCAATGGGGGTTCAAATTCCAGTGCTACAGCTTATTAGTTGGCCAGTTATGTATCTGCTCTTTTCTCATCTGTTAAACGGAGAGAACAGTCATTGTGTGGATTCAGAGTTCATTTGTGTAGAATGCTTGGGACTTAGCAGTGTCTTCAGAGGAAGTTTCACATAATGCCTTGTGCAAGGGTACAGAGGAATGAAACACAGTGTGCTTTCAGTATGTGCAGGTGACTCAGTCGTACTGGACTTTGGGGGTTGAGATGATGGTAAATGTGAGGTGAAAGCTATGTGACCTGAGTCTGGGGAGACAAGGGTCAGATTGTTAAGAGCTATGTTTGGAAATCTGGAGTGTAACCCAAGAGTTATGTATCAAGAGCTGGTGATTGTTTTTTACTTTTTCTTTTTTTGGTACCAGGGATCAAACCCAGGGCTTTGTGCATGTTAGGCAAGTGCTCTACCACTGAGGTATGTCCCCAGCCCCAGTGAAGATTTTTAAGCAAGAGAGTGGCATAATCCTCTTTACTTTTGGGAATGAAGGAAATGAACTAGAGAGGAGAGAGTCTAGATACAGAGAACATAGCAGGCTACCATTGCAATAACCAAAGTGGGATGGCTGTGGAGATGGGAAGAGGGAATTTCCAAGTACTTACAAAGCAAAATCAACCTAGATTGGCTGTTGTTTGGATGTGGAATGTTAGAAAGAAGGAGGCATTAAGGGTGATGGTTAGGACTCTACCTTGGTACCCAGGTGGGTGGTGGTACCATCCCCAAGATAGTACAAAACGGACAACATTTTTTGGAGGAGATTTAGGGCAACATCATGGTTCTGGATGGATCATATTGAGTCTGAAGTAAGTGTGACAATTAGATGCTGAAGGAATTAGGCACATCCTATATCCATCTCATATTCCCCCATAGCTCCTTGTGTCATAATTCTTGCCACACTTTTCTATCACTTTCTGTCCACTTAACTGTCTTTCTCACTGGACTGCAAGCTGTTTGAAGACAGAGATGGTCCCTTGATCACTAGTTTCCAACATTTAGTCATTCATTCAACAGTCATGTAAGGAGACTCTTCATATGTGCAGAGCTGCCTAAGCACTGGAGCAATCGTGGTTAACAGGACAGGCAAATTCTGTTTCTGGTGGTTCCTGACCTAGCTCAATTTAGGCGCATAAACAGTATTTAAAAAGCAAATAGGGCCAGGCATGGTAGCCTACACCCGTAATTCCAGCCACTTGGGAGGCTGAGGCAGGAGGATCACAAGTTTGAGGCCAGCCTTGGCAACTTAGCAAGGCTCTAAGAAATTTAGAGAGACCCTGTATCGAAATAAAAAATAAAAAGGGTTGGGGATATCTCTCAGTGGTTAAACACCCCTGTGTTTAATTCCCAGTACAGAAACAAAAACAAAACCAACAAAACAGCAACAACAAAAACAAAAAACAAACACAAGTGGAGGAGGATGGTCCAGCATAGAATAAAGAAAGGAAATAAATGATCAGGAAGCAGGAGACCTCTCTGTTGCTACTGAAGTTTATGAAGAGAGACTTCTAAGGTGGAAGAGGAGGTTGACGAGGTCAAAGACTTCAGACAGGCAGACAACAATAAAGGTGACACAAGTCCACTGAACTGGGCAGTTCTATCCTTGGAGACCTTTGCCAGAGGAGTTGTAGTGTAGTGTGGGTTAGGGAGGAAGACAGATAGCAGTGGGCCAGTAAAGAATGGGAGATGAAGTGTGGGGCCAGGGAGTGTGGATTACTCATTTGATGAGACTGAATGAGAAGGGGAAGGGGTTCAGTGGCAGCAGAAAGGAATCTAGGACCCAGGGAGGATTGAAAAACACAAGAGAAGCTCAAGAGATTTACAAGCTGTGGAGAAGGGGTTATTGAAGGATAGACAAGAAATCACCAGGTGGATGGGGAACCTGGTGAGAAGGAAGTCAAATGTACAGAGTTGAAAGTGTATAAACAATAGAGCAAGGTTCCGGAGAGTTGTGGGTGGCTAGAGTTACTTCACAGAGGTAGAAAAGGAGAAGAGCAGGGGAGACTGTAGAAAGTCCATAGATCTGGGAGTGTTTTAATCAGCTTTTTAGTGTTGTGACCAAAATACCAAATAAGAACAACTTAGAGGAGGAAAAGTTTATTTAGGGTTCATGGTTTTAGATGTTCAGTCCATAGATGGCCTACTCCATTGCTTTCAGCCTGAGGTAAGGCAGAACATCATGAGAGAAGAGCACAGCAGAGGGAAGCTGCTCCCCTCATGGCTGGCCACGAAGCAGAGAAAGAAAGGGTTGGGGAAAGGGGCTACAGGGAGGGTGCACCCTTCTAGGGCATGACTCCAGTGATCCATCTCTTCTTGCCATGCTCCACCTGCCTATGGTTACTACCCATTCAATCCATTCAAAATAGAATGGACTAGGGGGCTGGGGTTATGGCGCAGTGATAGCATGCTCACCTAGCACGCGTGAGGCACTGGGTTTGATCCTCAGCACCACATAAAAATAAAATAAAGATATTCTGTCCACCTACAACTAAAATAAATAAATAAATCAATGTTTGAAAAAAAAATAGAATGGACTGATTAGGTCACAACTCTCATAATCTAACCATTTACCTCTCAATATTCCTGCCTTAACACAGGAGATTTTGGGAAACATCTCATATCAAGACCATAACAAGGAGGGATGCTGAGAAGCATCCTCCCTCACACTCCTGCTGATGCCATGAAGCTGGAGATGAGAACATCTCTGAATATAGGCATTAAGCAGGGATTTGAGGAGGTTCTGTGGTTTTAGAGGCAAATGGAAAGGGGAGTCTACCCAGAATGGCTGAGTGGTATAAAAGTTCAGGTAGGAAGCTATAATTTCACGGTGATTACAATCTGCATGACTGTGTGACTATGTGGCTGTATGTTTTTTTCCAGATGTGCTTAGAAGTCTAGCCACTGGATCCAAGAGAGAATTTTGTGGACTGGATTTAGGATTAGAGGTGTAGAGAAGGGTACAATCAAAAGGACAAGGGGGTGGAGGAGTTTGGGTAAGCAAGACAGGAAGTCATCTGATAGGGCATTGATTGTAGAACACGGAAGGATCAAGGGCCCAGGAAGCAGGGTGGATGGGCAGGAAGTCTCCATCAGATTACAGAACAAGTGTGAAAGGAATGGAATAGAGAGAGCTGGGGGTGTAAGAAGTTATTGGTGTAGTCTAATTTTTCAGTTTAATATTTTATAGGTAGAGCTCTTATAAAATATTGCCAAAATCCAAGTGCAGCTGTGGATATTAACCTGGTTACAGTTAGTAGAGTTGTCTGGAAGCAGGTTAAGAAGTTGTGAGGGTGGGGTCTTGGGTGGGCCATTCACATGGATGCTGAATTTGAAAGAGTGGCATGTGAGAGTGGGAAGCTGCTTATAATGCCTGAAGGGAACTGGTGTGTGACACTGATAGGTTGCTGCAGAGGGTGTCAAGGTGTCATCTGCTATTTTCCTTCATGTCCTAATGCTTTAATCAGGTGGGACCACTAATAATCACCAAAAAATCCTCTGTACTTTCTTATCTCTGCCATGGCTCACATGTTTTGTTTTGGGAAAATCTTTAATTTCAGAATTTCTGATGAAATTCTATGGCTTCTTCAGTGAAGCTCCTGCTTCATGACTTTGCTGATCTTTATCCTCCTCTCCTTTGTATTCCCAAAGTATTTTGAAAAGAATTTTTTTGTGAGTGTAGGGGAGAAGGATTTATAGTATTCTGCTATAGATTTATGGGATGTATGTCAGTGTTATCTTTTCAGCTAGCATGTGAGTTCCTTGAAATTCTGGATTTGTCTTGCTCATCTTTGTGTTATTCACAGCAACTTGCACATAGAAAGACCCAATGAATGTTCATGGAACTCATGAATTTTCAGAGTAGGGTCAATGTCCTGGTTTAATTCTGTATGACTTAAAATCCATGACCATGTTAAATAACTTGTTGCTCCAAGAATTGTTTGATTCTTTGTATTTTTTTTTTGGAGGTGTGGGACCTCAAGATATTTTTAATGGTTTTAAATTTATGTTCATTTATTTATTCATTTAGTAATCCAATAACTATTTTTTGAATACCTAGGGTCAGAGGATACAAAGATTAAAAAAAAAGTCATGGTTTTCATCTTTGAAGATTCCTAAGTCTAATTTGGTTACTAAAACAGGAATGAGTTCCAGAAATGGAACCATCTGCACCTGAAGTTGTTGACCCAATCTCTAGGGTGAGGCTTTTTAGGCATAAGTCCTGGGCTAGATGTTTACTTCTTGAAGACAGGAGGGAAGGGGAGAGCCTTAGGTCTCTCCTAATCTGCAGTTGTTTTCCAGAGCACTGAGGCCACAATTGTGAGATTAAGGAATGACCCCAGGGTCTCTGAGGTCACTCTGGTGTAAATGGAAATGCTGGACAAGGAATCTAAAGGCCTGAGTTTGAATTCCAGCTCTCTCTCTCTCTCTCTCTTTTTTTTTTAAATATATTTTTTTAGTTGTAGATGGGCACAATACCTTTATTTATTTATTTTATGTGGTGCTGAGGATCAAACCCAGTGCCTCACAAATGCGAGGTAAGCGCTCTACCACTGAGCCACAACCCCAGCCCTCTCTCTCTCTCTTACTGAATAAGCTGTCCTCTAATTCTGAAATTCAGTTTTATCATGTCTAAAAATGAGGGTAATAATTAAGATAATTAGTATGAAAGTATTTTTAAATGGTGTAGAGTTTTTCAAATACTAATGACCACCCACAGTATTGCTGCACGGATTAAACAAGTGTTCTTTGTCAACTGTGGTTTGCGGATGTAGGTATAAAGGTTACTTCTATACCTCTAAGCCCTTCCCTCCTCTCACTTCCTATGGCCTCTGCCCAATTGCTGGTACTCACTAATTCTCTCATTTGCCCTATTTTGGTGGCCTCTTCAAATCAGTAGCGGAGTCCCTGTGCATTCTGGTGTAGTTATCTGTTTGTGTTCCTCCATGGTCTCTACAGATGCTTTTTTCTTTATGTTCTTTTAAACATCTTTCATGATGACATTCAGAAGCCATTGAAGTATTTCCTGAGCATTGCTTTTTGGTCTTCAACAGTTTTTAGGCAGAATTGAGACATTTTTTCTTTCACAATGACCCACAGGAAATTGTCATTTACGTGTTAGATTTCAACTCTGAGGAGGGAAAACTGTCCCACCCACATCAGATCCATTGTGATCTGAATGGGTCAACAAAATATTACTCAGTAGATCTGTATTATTATTTTTTCAGTTCTGCATCTTGGAATCAAAGGTTCTTTATGACCTAATTCTAGCTGTGGGATATTTTTTAATAGAAATATTTGTTTTATTTCTGCTACTGTATTAAATTTGTCTTTTGTGTGAAGACAAAGCTGAATAAAACTGAGTCATTATTCTCTGGATCTCAGAGTGGATTTACATCTCTAATTCCATATTAATATTATTTGAATTCATTCCTTCAATATGTCTTGTGTGCCAATCATATTCCAAGCATTGTGTGAGGCACAGGACATAAACAAGCAAGGTTCCTGCTCTTGTGGAGCTTACTGCCTCTTGGAGCAGACAGAAAAAACTGAACTAACAAATTCCAGCTGTGTTTTTCGTTGTTGTTATTTCTCTTCATTCACTGTGAACTCTGGTCAAGTGGAATTTCTTACTGTTGTGTGTAGGTAGGTTAATTTTTCAGTCAGTTTTCACAGTTAAGAATCAGTTCTCACTGGCCTCTGGCCACACTAGTTGTTAAAATATTAAAATTATTCTTTATCAGTTGCTAAATAGCCTCTTATTTGAAGTCCTGAGTGCAGTCCACCTGGAGCCCCATCCATTCCAGTCTCCATCCTGGACCATTTCATTTCTAATCAAGTTAACTTAAAGGTTAGTGTGAAGCTTGCATTATTAGTATGTAGGGTCTCCAGGACTTGCTCCAGCCCTGCAGCTCGGCTGGCTGCTGTTCTGATTGGTCAGTACTGGGTCATTATTTGAATATTTTCCAGGCTTTAGAAATCCCACAATTTTCTACCAACTGATTCTTGTTCTTATGATTCTTTCTTTCCATCTGGAGTGCTCTCCCCATCTTTTCACATTAAAATTCCACCAGCTATAGTTCAGAGGTTAACCCCCAAAGCCTATATATTAAAGCCTTGGTCCCCAGGTTGGCATTATGGGGAGGTGGTGGAAACTTTAAGAGATGAGGCCTAGTGAGAAATTTTAGGTTATTAGGGATGTACTCTCAAAGGGGAGAGTGAGACCCCCTTCCCCCCCCCCCCCACCCTTTTAAAATCCAGGCCAGGAGGTAAGTAGCTTTGCTCTGCTATGTGCTCCTCACCACGATGTGCTGCCTTGCCACAGGCCCAAAAGCAACAGAGCCAACTGACCATGGACTAAAATCTCCAAAACTGTAGGCTAAGATAAAACTTCTCTCTTTATAAGTTTATTATCTCAGGCATTTGTTACAGTAACAGAAAGCTGACAAATGCAATACTTATATGAAAACTAAAAAAATACTAAAAACTAAAAGCTTCTCCATGAAGCTTTCCTTTACCCCTTCTGACTGAAAAAAAAATCTCTTCTGTGATTTATCACTGCTTTGTATCTATACTTTTCCTGTTGCATGTAATACAATCTATCTGGATTATAACTAAGTATCTGATTTTTTTTTTTTCCTCGATAGACTGTCAGTACCTTTAGCATAGGATCTAGTATCCCTATAATGCCTGTTATTGGTGGAGCCATTCACCTTCTAGAGGGCAGTCTTCCTTACTCATACCTTGAGTCTAGGACAAGGACCTGATTGGCTAGTATTAGACATGAGGACTTTTATTTGACAAATGAAGAATTCAAGGTTCTTGTGGTCTTTTTTATTCATTTAACATTTTAGTGTTATAAGACTTCCTCTGTTTCACCTCTCCTGGGCTCTCATACTCCTCACCCCCTGTTCTTAGAGGACCTAGGGATAGGCAGGTGAGCTCAGCGATGTTCCCAGACTTTCAAAGAAATTGAATGTTAGGGGGCTTTTGGGTGAAAGTGATAGAAGTTTGACTCAGCTGGCTTATTGAAGTTATTATTCATTTTCTCCATGAAAAGAGGTCCCAAGGCAGAGCAGGCTCTAGTGCTCTTGGATTCAGTGGCTCAACGATGTCACCAGAGATGAGGCTTTTTTGTATTTTTTCCCTGCAGTCCATATTACTCTTGTAATCAATCATGGGATGGCCACCAGCAGCAAGAGGCATACCATGGGGAAGGAATTTCTTTGTTACTGTTCAGTGGGAAAGGCTTGCTTCTCTTTCCCTGAAGTCTGGAGCAAACTTCCTTTGAGACCCACTGCCCCCAAAACGTTCAGGCCTGCCTATTTCTGAACCAGTCACTGGCCAAAGGGATAGAATGGCCTTAATCAGCTAAGACAAATTGGCTGGAATGGGTGTATTTGTTAGCTTGTTATCACGGTGACCAAAATACTTGACATTGACAACTTGGAGAAGGAAAGATTTACTTTGATTCACAATTTCAGAGGCTTCAGTGCATGGTCGGTGCCTCCATTGCTTTGGGCCTAAGGTAAGACAGAACATCATGGTGGAAGGGCAAGGTGAAGGAAAGCTGTTAGGTCATGGGAGTAAAGAGAAGGAGAGAGGGAGAGATGGAGAAAAAGAGAAGGAAGGAAAGAAAGAAAGAAAGAAAGAGGAGGAAGGGGCTTGAGAAAAAATATAGTCTCCAAGGTCACGTCTCATGACCTACCTTACCTGCCTACAGTTTTCTACTACCTCCTAGTAGTCCATTCAGTTATCAATGGGTTAATATATTGATGAAGTCAGAGCCTTTATGATCCAGTCACTTCCTAACAGGCCCACATCTGGATATTGCTGCATTGGAGATAAAGCCTTCTACACAGGAACTTTAGGGAGCACTGCAGACCCAAACCACAGCAGGGAGCTTTAGTAGATTGTGTTTTTCCAAAATGGCTAAAACATATCTCTCACATGTTCTTCTTACTACATGACCTTCACACTCTTTCCATAAAGAGGTGAGACCTATGTTTTCTTCCCTTGAATCTGGGTGGACCTGTGACTATTTTGGAAGTGAGACTACATGATTTCTGAAACTTGATGGTAAGAGGTGATAAAGCATCTCCTTGATTCCCTTTAGGACATTAACTCATGAAATACAGTCACCATGCTGTGTGGAAGCTCAAGCTGCCTGGTGAATAGACCCATGTGGAGGAGGACCAATGGCCAGCACCAAATTGCCAACCACGTTAGTGAACTATTTTGGAAGTGGATCCTCCAGCTTCAGTTGAGATACCCCTGCCAACACCATGTGAAGCTGAGGAAAGCTGTTTTATAATCTGCTAAGTTATGGGGCAGTTTGCTATGCAGCAGTAGATAACTAGAACAAAGAAGAACTGGAGAAATCATTGTTTCCTCAGAGCTTTCTCTTGCGACTTACTCTTTTTGCATTGGATTAGTTAGACATCAAGGACAAGGACTAAGGAAAAGGGCTTGAGAAATATTTAAAGACTAAAAGATGTTTTATTGTTTAGCTCATCTTATTCATTGAGTCTGGAACTTCTTTTTTTTTTTTTAATTTTTTTAGTCGTTGATGGACCTTTATTTTATTATTTATATGTAGTGCTGAGAATCAAACCCAGTGCCTCACACATGCTAGGTAGGTGCTCTGAGTTACAATCCCAGTCTTGAGTCTGGGTTTTTTTTTTTTTTTGTACCAGGGATTGAACTCAGGAGCACTCAACCACTGAACCACATCCCCAGCCCAATTTTATATTTTATTTAGAGACAGCGTCTCACTGAGTTGCTTAGCACCCTGTGGTTGCTGAGGCTGGCTTTGAACTCACAATCCTCCTGCCTCAGCCTCCCGAGCCACTGAGATTACCAGCGTGCACCACCGTGCTCAGCCTGGAAATTCTTAATAGGGTTTCGGATTTAAGCATTATAATAATAAACTATGATTCTGCACATCTTTCTCAAGAAGTTGCAGTGGAAGATGGCTTGTTGTAATTGGGATATTTAGGATCTAAGGAATACAATCATGATTAATATTTAATCATTTTTATTTGAAGTGTGGCCACCCTGGAAGAAGGAAGCCTTTCTAAGGCATTTTTATCTCTCAGAAGGGTTTCCTATACGTTTAACTATTCTGGAAACCAGGATCTTAACTGTGGCTGTCAGAAGATTCCACTTAATTAAATATTCTTTAAAGGGATTTATTTGTCTATTTTAGCTAAAGAAGAGAATGACTAACTTTATACTTTAGGAAAAAAATCCATATTTAGTTTTTATAGTGTTAACTCCATCATAGACATGTAAGTAATAAAACAATATGGTATGATTTTATATATATATATATATATATATATATATTTTAGTTGTAGATGGACACAATATCTTTATTTTATTTATTTATTTATTTTTATGTGGTGCTGAGGATCAAACCCAGTGCCTCACGCATGTGAGGCAAGCGCGCTACTGCTGAGCTACAATCCCAGCCCCAATATGGTATGATTTTGGGGGCAGAAGTTCTGTCCCCCTTAGAGGTATGGATGAATTCCTTATCTAGGTATGGCTCAAGGAATTATTGCTGTCTTGATCCTCTACTTTGTCATTTGGGTTTGCTTGTTTCCCTGATCTTTTATGTTTCCTGATCCTGCTCCCGATTTGCTGTCTCCCTGTGCTGTGATTCAGGTTGATTACATCCCTATATTCAAAGCAGTTTTTCACAAAGCAGTTTTTGAAGAGAATTCTGAGTCTGTCTATGATTTCTTAAAGTTTAAACTGCAGGCTGCCTTCACCAACAAATTTGCAGTTCTAGACCTGAATATTGTTGAAACATAGGAGATTCAATCCCCTTTGTTGGGTTCATTTTGCAAAGTGTGCCAAGGTGGCCTGGTTTTGGAAATGAATCTTCTTTCTCTGCACATTCTTTGCCTGCAGTTAGACCTAGGTAGAACATCTGGGCCTTTGATAGGATGAGAACAAATTCCAGATTCAGTGTTCTCAAATGTGGAAGTAACTTCAGTTGCTTCTGAATTACAAGACCAGATATAACTTTGAATTTGGTTGCTCTGGGTTTTTACCATTTCAAAATTTCTGTTATAAGGACTACTAAGACACTCAATAAGTACTTGTTGGGTGGAGTGAGTGAATGATTTTACATGGGTTGTAATCTTGGAAATGATTCCATTAGAGATAAAGAAGCAGCAGCCGGGTGGGTTGCCGGACATGGTGAGAAGCAGAGAGGCTCAGAACTAGAGTTCTTGGTCTCAGGGAAATGCTCATTTATCTTAAGACTCAGCAAAGCAGTTCCTTCTTTCTGGAGACTTTGCTTTTCAGCCTTTCTCCTCCCCACCTTGTCAAGCTCACCACTCTCTACATGCAATGTTCCCCAGTCTCCTCCTACTTTTTCTGTGTCTTCACTGAAATCACAGAACGCTTTGACTGCTCTGTGACCCAGCCAGCTGCATGTTTTTTCTGGCAGGCTTGAGCCCAAGCTGGGGCTCTGAACATTCCCAGGCTCTGGTGAAGGTATCTAGGTTGCAAACAAAACACTGAAAGAAACTGGCTTGGGCTGTGAGCCAAATTCTTTAAACCCTCCCATAAACTCTATTCCTGACCTCTTTGCTGTGGTCATATCTAGGTAGGACAGTTTTTTTTCTTGAGTCCATGATAAGGACATGTAAGCTACTCTGATAAATTCCCCTAATAAATGCTTTGGATTGATCACTGGCATTTAATACTTTTTTTTTTTTTGAAATGGGATCTTGCTATGTTGCTCAGGCTAGCCCAAACTCCTATGTTCAAGTGATCCTACTGTCTTGGTAGGATACCAAGTGGCCAGGACTAGAGGCATGTCTGGGCCTGCCATGGTGCTTCTTCTTCTTCTTTTTTTTTTTGAATCTCAACTGGTACAACTTGGGATGTTCTGGAGTACTTCCTTGTGGGAATTTCCCTGTTGCTGCTTTTGGCTGAGCCAAACACCACACAGTATCCTTAGCAGATGTCCTGACAATTTCGGGGACGTATTTATCTATATATACATCTCTTCCTAAAGCAATTGTAAGCTTTTTGAAGATAGGTCATATCTGAGTTCTTCTCCTCCCCTCCACCGCCTCCTCCTTCTCCTCCTCTTTCTTCTTCTTTTCCCAGTCAGCAACACATAACACAGTTTTGGCCTTCAATATGTAAACAAATGACTATTTGAATGAATAAGTGAAGAGTGCATAATCTAAAATTTTCTCCCATAATACTGTAAGGGCAAAAAGATCAAAGCGGCAGCAAACCATGCAAGTCATTTTAGTCTTTTATTCAGGAACAGGATTCATCTGCGAAGGTGGTGGTGGTGGGCCCATTTTCCTGGTGGAAAATGAGCCACTGAACAAAGAAAGGGACTGGGTTTTTATAGGTTTATGTTGGGGGGTGGCATAGTGGAGTCGTGCCGGTTCTCTCGGGCACTTAGGAATTTGGGGCTAGTTCCATAAATCAACGAAGTGGTCAGTTCTAGTGCCCAGGAATTCGGGCTCAGGGGTCAGGGTCCTGTAAGCTGTGGACTGAGTGTCTCCGGCCTGGCGGAGTACTCTTCCCTTATCTGCAGTTAGTCTCAGGGAAACATTCATCAGGGGAGGGAGGAGTGTTAGCATAGAGCTATTTGCCTTTTCCCTGAAGGTACGCTGTTTTCAATTCTCGTAATCTATTAAATACTGAAATTCAATTTTTCTGTTCTTGCTTTTGATGATCATACCTGGAAAGATAAAGTGCTTCAACAGTTTATAATAATGCTTCCCTTAGACCCGTGTGTGTGTGTGTGTGTGTGTGTGTGTTAATTTTAATTTTTTCTCTTTAAGTTAATTGTTATGTATTTATTTGGTACCAGGGATTGAACCAGGGGTACTTAACCACTGAGCGACATCCCTAGCCTTTGTTTTTTTAATATTGAGACAGGGTCTCGCTAAGTTGCTGAGTCCTTGTTTTGAACTTGTGACCCTCCTGCCTCAGCCTCTTGAGCCAGCATGCCTGGCTTGTTATTTTAAAACAGACTTATTGGAAAAAAATCAAACAATGCAGAAGGTCTTAAGGAAAAAAAATGAAAGCTTATCATTCATCCTAGGCTCACTTTTCTCTGTAATCAGTTTGTGGTCTTTTCAGTATTAAATAAAATTTGTGGGAGGCCACTGATTTGCATTGGGCTCCTGCACTAAGAACCAACAGACTAACCCAAAATGGAGTTTAACAACAGTAGCTGGATTTTAGTCAATTGCAGAAGGCTCTGTAACCAGTTAACTAATTAAGCCACAGTCAATTAAATTGTCTATACACTGCACTTCCATTTCCTATAAATGCTAACAAATTGTGTCAGTGGTTGGAGTCCTCTGAACTTGATTTGTTTCTGGGGGCCGCTTGATTCACAGATCTGTTCTGTTTATACTTCTGAAATAAACTCTAGTAAATTTTAAGAGTGTTTTTCCTCTTAACACCAGTAATTGTTTCAGAGATACAAAGTCACACTGTATATGCTCATTTGACACTTGCTTTGTTTTTGTTAAACAGTCTCTGTTTTGGATATCTTTTCATCTCAATGTATATTTCCATTTTATTCATTTAATGATGACAGGATTTTATTATACACATCAGATGTCTCATAGTGGGTTTTTTTATTAAAAGATAACTAGATGGTTTCATTTTTTTTCCTCCTTAAGAAATGTTCCAGAAATTCCAGGAAAAACTTCTGGAAGTAGAATCAATGGTTAACAGGATCTGAGCATTTGAAATTTTGACAGCTACTGCAAAGTTGCCCCTCAAGGGTTAAGTGCTTTTTTGCTGAGTTTGGTTGCCCAAGCCGGTAATCCCAGTGACTACAGAGTCTAAGGCAGAAGGATTTCAAGTTCCAGGTCAACTTTAGCAATTTAACAGACCCTGTTTCAAAAATAAATAAATAAAAAGGACTGGGGATGTAGCTCACTGGTAAAGCACCTAGGTTCAATCCCTGGTACAAACAGAGATAAGGAGAGAGAGGGAGAGAACAGAACATAAAAAGATGCTCAATATCATTAATAATTTAGGAAATGGAAATCAACATACAAACGAGATACCACTTCACACAGCAAAAACTACAATAAAAAAATGACAAGTGTTGGTGAGGATGTGCAGAAAATAGAACTATTGGGCTTGGCTGATGTAAAATAGTGCAGCTGTTGTGGAGAACAATATGGCAGTTCATAAAAAAGTAGGGAGTGGAGGTTTGTGCTTTTTTTTTTTTGGTGGTGGGGTTGGGGGGTGGGGAAAACAAATCTCCTTTGGGTTTTTAAGTCCATGAATCAACTGAGACACAAAGCATCTAATGACCCAGGAGTTAGAGGCTGAAGTGTGATCTTGTGTTTCAGCCTCATGTGAGGCACTTCCTGAACAGTTGCCCCTGGAATACAGTTTTGGTTCTAGCTGGCTCCTTCAGACCCCCTGTCTTCATTCCCCAGCTGAGCCCCTAGAACTCTCTTTGCTCTATTTTGAGTCTCTCAGCCCTCGGCAGAATTCCCCTGGTTTTAGTCACCTCTTGGTGAGGAGTCAAAGCAAAAAAAAAAAAAACCTCAAAAAACCCCCGTCAGCCCTATGAACAGGAATTACCTGTTTTTCAGTCAACTTCTGATTGCTAGAAGGTCTGCTATTTCCCGATTATTTTATTTTATTTTTTGCTGTATTTTATTTTTGATTGACAAGTTAATTGTTAGGGCCTCTTACCCAGATTGCAGCCTCTCCCTGTGGTTTGGTGGGCGTTGTCTAGAGGAAAAGAGAAAAGCAAATCCCCTTTTAGAGCAAAGGCGGTTTGAATTTTAAGTGGTAAACTTAAGACATTAAAGCAGGTTGAAGAGGATCACAATGTGGGCACGGCAAGATGATTTATTCAGCAAATATTTATTGTGCACCTACCCAGTGACAATTCAGTGGCTCCAGGTGCAAAGCGTGTACTTTTGGGACTGAGGGGGGCTTTGGGTACTGATAGGATAGGATACCCACAAGGGCCTCCAGACAGATATATCAGTAATAGGAACCCCGTCTGTACTGATTTCACATCCTCCAGAGAAAGGGCCGGTGCTCTTCTGGAGCCAGGGTCAGCAAGAGATCTAGCAGTGAACAGGAAACTAGTGGTTTTCATGATCTAAATAGATAAAAATGCGTTCGTTCTCGCCGAGTTTGGGGCGTGGAGCGGAGTAGAGGCTGGGGGCCTCTCCCAGGAAGTGACTCAGCCTCGCGGGGCTGCGCTGCGCGCCTTCACGTCGCTGCGGAGCGCGCGGGCGGGGCCCCCCCGAGCCGCTAGAGGCGGGGCGGCTGTTAGGGTTTCCTGACCTCCGCAGCCGGAATTCCGATTTAGAGATAACGGGCCCCACCGGCTGTCTCAGATATGCGGGCGAATAAAAATGCCAGGAAACTCTGCCCAAGAAGCTGCCAGAGAGAAGAGCGGTCGTGGTGCCGCATTCCCCCACGTCCAGTGCCCGGGATCCTGCAGGGGGCGGGGCTCGCGGCGGGGCTCGAGCGAGGCGGAGCCTGGGGCAGGAAGGGCGGAGTCTCACCGAGGCCCCTTGTTCCACTTCAGGTTTTCTTCACCGAGGAACTTGGCCAGGTTCAGAAATCCTGTAAGGCCCTGCCCCGCAGTGTACTGGCATAAAAAACAAACAAAAAACCTCTATCTGGGTCCAATGGACCCTTTCCCCCTCTTTCCTTTCTTCCCTTTCAAATAATTTGATAAATAATTTATAGAATACTAAAAATTATTAGAAATTATAATACAAATTTAGATACAGCAGGATTTGAAGATGCACATACCTACATTTAATTATTTTGTGTGCATTTGAGTGTGTGTGCGTGCGTGTATTTGAATGTAGCTAACTGTTCACAAACTGTTATACATGAACCCATCTCGTAAATACTGATATCATATTTCAAATAGATCTCTGGCCAGGTGAAGTAGCATACACCTGTTAACCCAGCTACTCAGGAGGCTGAGGCAGGAGGATCACAAGTTCAAGCCCAGTATGGGAAACTTAAGGAGACCCTATCTCAAAATAAAAAATAAAAAGGCTGGCCTAGGGGTATTTCTCAGTAATAGAATGCTGGCCCCGAGGTTCAACCCCGCAGTATCACAAAACAACAACAACAACAAAAACAAAAACAAAATCAAATACATCTCTAATAGGTTCTATCTTAGCATTACTTCTGGCTCTACTTACTTGTATTGTTAAAATGCAATTTATTATTATTTTTTATTGATGCTGGGGATCTAACGGAGGGCCTCAAGCATGACAGGCAGTCATTCTAGCACTGAGCTACACCTCGAGTCCAGAATTCTTTTTTTTTTTTTTTGGAGTGCCAGAGATTGAACTCAGGGACAATCCACCACTGAGCTACACCCACAGTCCTATTATGTATTTTATTTAGAGACAGGGTCTCAATGAGTTGCTTAGCACCTCGTTTTTGCTGAGGCTGGCTTTGAACTCGTTATCCTCCTGCCTCAGCCCCCTGAGCAGCTAGGATTACAGGCGTTTGCCACCTTGACTGCCTCAGAATGCAATTTCTTAATAAACAATTGTGATAGCTTTTTTTGTTGAAGAGATTCTGGCATCTTCTTTGTTTCATAATTGCAAAACCTTTTCATTTTTATACTTATAAAAGTCAATTCAAGTGGTCAATAAAAGTTTTTATTTCTTCATGATTTATTTCTTTCTACTTGTTATACCCACCTGTCTTTATCATTTGTCCAGTTATGAGTTGTATCAAGTTAATTTTGTTGCCCAAATACTATAAAAAATGAAAGAATAGTGTCATATGTCTTTTAAGCAAACTGGGGTGATTAAAGTTCTTGTAAAATATTGTGTGATGCACTTCTTCCTTTAAACACTACTGGGATGAGAATTCCTATTTCTTTTTTGTCCTTTTGGTGAAATATAATGTTCACCAGTTGATTCTTGCAAGTTTGGTTGGAGAGTAGCACAGCCACTTGTATCCCCTTGACCAAATTGCAGTCTTCTCCATGTGGGACAGCCATCTTCCTGCACCCAGTGTACAACTTTGGAAGAGTCACATAGGCACCCATGAAGAAGGAAGGCTGGCATCCATCTAGTCAGCCAGATCAGCCATGAGTGAGGTGATGCTATATCAGTGACATCATATTTCACTCTCTCATGCATCGATACCCAAGTCTGAGAATATTCATCTAGGATTTTGTCCTCTGAAAACTCACAGTATGATAGTTCACTTATATGGTTAATTTTATCATTGTCTTTAGAGGGTGAAATGAAACTCTTTGCATTTACTTTTTGATTCATTTGATAATTGTGAAACGTGTTCTCTTGTCAGTTTTCTTCTTTTTGCCATTACATGAAGAAAATGAAAAAGTCCAAATTCTCAAGTGTGTCAAGGAAAGCTAAAACAAAACCAAAAACATAGCAACAGCAAGAACAATAAAACCCCAAAACTAACACCCGACAAAAAGATGTAGGGTGTAGAATAACTTTTTGAGAGCCAATGCAATATTTGGCCATCACCATAAAAATGCTGAAGGATGATGTGGATAATGTCATGATAATGATTTATTTCATTTTTGCAGGATCCCATAAGTGATTCATTACTCTTCTGATTTCTTAGGATTTTGCTCATTTTTAGTATATTTGAAAATAATAATGATAAGGTAATTCCTAGGATGATAAAATTGTGTTTTGAGATATAGAAAAAAACATAACTGGGGTTGGGACTGTATAGCTCAGTGGTAGAGCACTTACCTAGCATGCGTGAGGCACTGGGTTTGATCCTCAGCACCACATATAAAAAATAATAAATGAATAAAATAAAGATCCATCAACAACTAAAAAATATTTAAAAAACAAAACAAAACAAAAAAACAACCACTAAGACCCCCAAATACACCTTCAATTTTTAAAAGTGTTCTATGAATCCATGGTGTAGTTGCAAGACACATGAGTTTTATGCTCAATTTTTTTTTTGGTACTGGGGATTGAACTCAGGGGCATTTAACCACTGAGTCACATCCCCAGCCCTGTTTGGTATTTTATTCAGAGACAAGGTCTCACTGAGTAGCTTAGCACCTTGCTGTTGCTGAGGCTGGCTTTGAACTTGGAATCCTCTGGCCTCAGCCTCCCGAGCTGCTGAGATTACAGGTTTGGGCCACTGCATCTGGCATTTTTATGCTCAATTTTGAAGATAAATAAATAAATCTAAATAAATCTTCCCATCATTCTTCAGAAGAACTCTAAAAAAAAAAAAATAGAAGTATATATAAATAGAAGAAATACAAATCTTTACAAATTGCTTAAAAAGGAAATTCAAACAATGTGTGTTTCTTTTAAAGCTTACAATGAAAACTAATGTTTGACATCATAATTTCTCTTTTTTTTCCCTCTCAGCATCTGCACGTTGCTAGGGAAGTGTTCAGACATGTAAGTAGAATTAAAATTGTCTGTTTCCGGAATAGCAAACATTAGTTCAGAGCCAGGAATGTGAGTTGTTTTCCTTTTTCCTTTTTTTGTACTGGGGATTGAACCCAGGTCTGTTCAATCACTGAGCTACATCCTCATTCCTTTTTAAAATTTTTAATTTTTAAAATTTTGAGACAAGGCCTTGCTAAATTGCCCACACTGGCCTCAAACCTGGAATCCTACTGCCTCAGACTCACAAGTCACTGGAATTACAGGTGTGTGCCACCGTACCTGACTGGAGTAGAGTCCTTTTCTGGCTCTGTAAGAGTTGGCCTGGACTCACCTTCTTATTTCTTCTTTTTGTCCTCCCAGAGTCACTTGGTCTCTGTGTTTCTCTTTCTGCCAAATCCCTAAAGGATTTTCCTTGAGCTCCAGGCTGGACTCTGTGGATCACCTGGCTAGTTCAGTCATAGCATTCTCATTTCCCTTTAGTCATTGTCCTTCTATTTGTCCAACAATATCCTAACTGTGTCTCTTCAGATGTGACTGAGCTTGGTGAGAGGATCACATAGTCGTGGATTTGTGCTCTTTCCAACTTCAGCCTTGTGTATCTCTCATAAGTCCCTTTTACTTTTCATTGATTAACAGGTTTCTTCATTCCCCAGGGACTCCTCCAGGTTCTGATGATTCTTCTAGATTCCCCTCATCCTGGCCTCAGCAGAAGATCTTTCCTCCTAATTCTTGAAGACAGGAAGGAAGCCTCTTGACCATGATTCTCCCCAATTTCCACCATCACACACTTATCTTCCCCCCACCCATCCTGCCCTCTCTTCTCCCCTCTCAGGGATCTGGAGTGCCCTTTCTCTTCTATGCCAGTACTGCCTCCTGCCTTTGATCCTGCCCCTTTGCACCTGCTCAGATTTTGGGCATAGTTTTCTCTTCTCTCTCCTGTTTCTTCATTTCTTTTCTCTAGGGGTTCCTTCTTGGGCAGTCTATAAATGCACTCAGGTCTTGCCATTGTGAAAGAAAGCCTTCCTCTCCTATGTATCAGGCTGCAGACAAAAACACACCAGTTATTTTAACAGAGAGAATTTAACAGAGGGACTTGTTAGCCAAGGAATTGGTAACTAGGTAACTGAACCTAGGTAACTTGTTAATAAGGAATTGCTAGCTGTGTAAGCAAAAGGGTAAAAAGGGAATACCAGGGTATTAGGGTGCCTGGAAACAGCAAGCTCAGGAAACAGCAACTTTCCCAGGGCTGGAGAGCAAAAGGAAGAGGCTGGAATGATTAGAAGCCTGGAGGAGAGGCTCTGACTTAAGCCTCTAATAAGGGTGCTTCTTGCTGGTGCAGGGGTTCCCTAAGGGCTGATTTAGTAGGGGCTGGAAACATGGCAAACTGGATTCTGTTGCCTTTGGGGAACAAAATCCAAGTGAGTTCAGGCTCCTCATGACTAGCAGCGTCTCTGCTGGGGTAGACAGTGTTCTTTTGTGGGGAAATTGCTCTGCTGGGTAAGGAAATGAGGCTGTAGTGGTGCTGGCAAAAGCGGGAAGCCCTAGGAAGGCACAGTTCCTTCTTTTATGGTCTCCTCTAGAGCCCCTATTGGCTCCTGAATGGGGATTTGGCTGACAAAAGGGAACCTGGGCGAGCCCCGGTCCCAGCATGAGGACGTGTGCATGAGAGGAGTTTTGAAGCTGACAGACACTAGCTTAATAACTGGCACCCCCTACTGTTTCTCCTCTCCCTTTTTCTTTCCTTCACATCCATTCTTCTTGAATAATTTCAACTCAGCATCCACTTTTCTTTTGCTCCCACGAATTCCTCAAGTTTCCTTAACTGTTCTGGAAAAGGTCTCCTAATGACTAGTCTGTGGTCCATTTCTGGTTCCACTTCACCTGCCTGAGAGAGGCCTATGGCATTGGGGATGTGTCCTCTACCCCCAGCTTCCCTCTGAGGCCTGGCTCTCTCTGTCCCTCTATGCCTATCTCTTCTGCTTCTTCTCCTGGAATCCCTTCCATTGCTTTTCCTTCAAATGCTGGCGTCTGTCCTTAGCTGGCCTCTCTCCTTCCTATGTGTATTCCCCCCAGAGGATCTTATCCTGTCTTACGGTTTTAGCTAATACCTAAAGCAAATTAACCTCCAAGTCTTTGCCTCCATACAACTGCTTGCTGTTGTATGACCTTTCCATTTGGATGCTCATCAGCCACCTCAAATTACAAACATCAGAAAGTGAATTCACCATCTCCTTCCAAATTCACTTTGTCTTTGAAGAAAACAGGTCAATGAGAAAAATGTCCACACTGAAGTCCATTCTCTGTTTAAGGCATTGCAACAGCTGAGTAATTTTAAAAGACTTGAATATACAGAAATTAATAAAAATCAGGCTGGGGCTGTAGCTCAGTGGTAGAGTGCTTGCCTAGCATGCATGAGGCACTGAGTTCAATCCTCAGCACCACATACAAATAATAAATGAATAAAATAAAGATCTATCAACAACTAAAAAATCATTTTAAAAAAGAAATTAATAAAAATCACTGCAAAATGATTTTATAGGAATAGATGTTCTGTAAATATTGCTTAAGAGAGAATACAATAGACTGCATTCATAAATTAATGGTACCCCACTGATTTCTGTTTAGGAGCAACATGGAACTTTGTCTTTCCTTTGAATTTGTGAATGTCTTCCTTTCTCGATTTCAGTTTTGTATCTTTCACTTCTTTGTTTTCATGACACTTAAGATGATATTGTTACTTTCTTTCCAGGTTTCTGTAACTTTCTCAATATCAGTGAATTTAAAAAAAAAAAAATCATCTACTTGTAGCATTTTCTTCATTGTGGAAGATGAATCTGCTGTAACTGAAAGCCAAGACAGTTTCAAATACTGTACTTTTAGCAGTTAGAGGCTCCCAGCAGAAGTCTCAGAGCTTATTCAAGCATGTCATTTCTAATCCTCTTCAGCTGTGTTCCACTCAATTCCACCACTCTATCCGTATCAGCTGCTATGCATTCAACACCTGCTGTGTGCCAGGCAAATCCCAACCCCGGATCAATAATATTTTATGCACATTTTCTCTAATGCTCACAATAAAACTATGAGGCGAGGATTATAATTCTCTGGACCGGTGAAGAAACCAAGGGTCAATGAATTAAAAAAAAAACCAACAACTCACAAAGCCAAAAGTGGGGTTGGCTCCAATACATTCTCTTACTCTCTGCTCTCCTGTTACGGCCCGTGGATGCTATGAGATGATATCTAAGATCTGCTCCTGGGTATTTTCCATCTGGTCCAGGACTCCTCTAGTATTCTGATAATGTCTCACATCTGGCTTCCTCTCCTCCTCGGTCCTTACCCCAGTGCTCCCAGCAGTCCATCCTCCCATCCTCGGCCTCTGAGATGTCCGTGCACCTCTATCTTACCTCCCAGCGCTGTGCCCCTGGCAGCTCTGTTTGTTTTTTCTCTGGTGTATTCCAACCACAAATCATGTCTCATCAAGCTTTGGAAATTCAACATGCATCTGCTCCTGCTATATACTTCCCACACATGTGCTAGGTGCTAAGGATAAGGTAGCATATTTTCCCTTCGAGCCATAATGTCAGGTCCACTTTATTAATTCCTGTATCAGCACTCAGAGTCCTAAGTATTTTACTGGGCCCCTTTGGATTATTTTCTCTTGTGAGTTACTGGGTATTACTTTATTTTGTCACGGCTGATGTTTTTTAGAGTAACTATTGTCGCACTTTTGTATAGTAAGGGGAGTGGTTCACAGATGTTGGGTGAAATGATCAATGCTAAATGCTATTTGGTGTTATTGCAGAGATTGTGTTGGGGTTAAAGACTCAACTATGAACATAAAAGCAATAGCCTCATCGTTTAAGGCTAGCTTTGTGAACTCAGTAGACAGCAAGTACCCTTAGCCAAACCATTTATTTATATTACAGTAAACTCTTATTAGGGATCATATCTGTGCCCAAGATACATTAAGTTAGGTTCTCTTTACCCCTCCCCACTCCCTCCCTTCCATCCTTCCCCTCTCTTTCTTTCTTTTCTTTCTCTTCCTTCCTTCCCCCTCTCCCTCCCTCCCTCCTTTCTTTCTTTCTTTCTTTCTTTCCTTTTCTTTCTTTCCTTTTCTTTCTTTCTCTCTCTCTTTCTCTTTCTTTCTTTTTTTCTTTCTTTCCTCTTTCTGCAGTACTGAGGATTGAACCCAGGGCCTCAAACAACGAGCCACATTCCCATCCTTTTTTAAAATTTTATTTTGAGACAGGACCTCATTAATTTACCCAGGCTGGCCTTGAACTTGTGATCCTCCTGCCTCAGCCTCCTGAATAGCTGGAATTATAGGTACGTGTCACTGCACTCTGCTAGAATAGATTTTTAAAAGTTAATTTCTCATTTGATATGGTCTGAATGTGTTCCCCAAATTAATATATTGGAAACCTGATCCCCAATGCAACAGTACTGGAGGTGGGGCCTAATGGGAGGTGTTTAGGCTATGAGGCTATGCCCCCATAAATATAGTAATGCCAACATGAAAAGGGCCGCTCTTTTATCATTGGAGGAGAGAGGTCCTTTCTTGCCCTTCTGCCTTCCACATAAACATGTATACATTCAGTATATATATATATTAAGAACCTACCTTTGTCAAATCCCTTTCTAAGGAGTAGGGATTCAGGGTGTATAAAAACAAAGCCCTTGATTTCATAAAGATCACATTATACACATGTACTTGTGTACATGCTGCAAACTGTAGAAAATGTTGAAAGGCAAAAATAACTAATTAAAGCAAGCATCCACACTTCATAATAGTTGAGTGATTGGTTGTGTGTGCATGTTTTAAGATTTGGGGATCCTGGGCAGAGTTTCATTTTGCCTCACACAGTCATCTACCTACCACCTGTAGACACCTCTCCATTCTCTTGTTGGAGCAAGCCAAATTCCTCTCTGCCCATGATTAGCACTTTTTTAATCATCTTTTACCACTGTATGCATCCTCGGGTTTTCACCCTCCACCCTAAGTTCATGTCAAGACATTTTTCTTGGTAGTTCCACTTCAAAGAGATGAGATATTTTGTTATCATATTAAAATTTTCTCCTTTCTTATGAATCTGTACCTGTGGCTAGAGGTGGATTGGGGAAAGATACTTCATTGTGCCTCTGTGGTTACCACTCATTAAGCAGTGAATGGAAATTGGTAGCCATGGTTACCACTCAGCAAGTGATGGGTGGGAATTGATAGCCAATTCTCAGCCTACAATATTGGTCATTACAACTCTATAACCCTGGCCATTAATGAATGGCCATCAATGAATGGCCATCTGTTAGCTCTACACAACTCCACTATAGGATCATGGATGCTGAAATAAATAAGCAGACTGATAGACACTGACTTCCTGTCTAAGATATTTTGCAGATGAAAGCTACATTTGAATGCCTATTATTTACATGTTTTAATATTTATGAAATATAGATGTATTTTTTTCTTTTATTTGCATTTATTTTGTGCTAAATTTATTCTTGCATCATGTGCTTGTTTCTTCAGTTTCTTCTGGGATGCCTTTTTCTTAAGTGCAAACTTCTTCTGATTTAGGGGCAAACTGTTCCTTTTGAGAAACAGAAATCTCCATGTGGGTGTGTGGGGGCATCATGTATGAAATAATTCAATTGCAGTCTTTGTAAGTATAGAAGAACATCTTAGGTGCTTTGTTAACCTGGCTGTAGAGAGCCATCTGTGGGCTGTGTGTGGACTATCGCATTGCAGCCAGTGAGGGATAACTCTGGCATTGGGAACTCCCATGGCACACCCACAGGAATAGACCACCTGATGCAGGTGAACTTCCTCCTCAGCTCTGCCAAAAGTCCCTCACAACACCAGAGATGGATTGACCTGCTGTAGCTGCACAGCTCCTCTGAGATGCGTGCTACCTGCCAAGATGCTAGTCAACCTGCTGACTGTAAGACACCAAGAAGCAAGACTCCGCCCTTGAAACCTTATCCCTGCCTTTGATGTACCCCATTAAATAAACCATGGGAGCCATTTTCTTACGTCTTGCCCAGCTCCTGCGTGGGCTAGGACCTATCAGGGGCTCCATCCTTTTGAAACTGTAATTCTGTCTTTGCCTTTTGTTCTTTACTAATTATTCTAGACTTTAATTTCTCAGGTGGCTTACATCCTCCTCCTCCTCCGAAGAATCCCCCAAAGGAGATGCTGGACATCTCCCCTTAACCTGGCTATGCTCAACGATCAGAAAATCTATATCTCAGCTGGGCGTGGTGGTGCACGCCTGTAATCCCAGCTCTTTGGGAGGCTGAGACAGGAGAATCGCGAGTTCAAAGCCAGCCTCAGCAACGGCAAGGCACTAAGCAACTCAGTGAGACCCTGTCTCTACATAAAACACAAAATGGGGCTGGGGATGTGGCTCAGTGGTCAAGTATCCCTGAGTTCAATCCCCAGTGCCCCGCACCTCCCAAAAGAAAAGTAAATCTATATCTCAACTCTTAAGTTTAGCATTATCTGCATTTTTAAGCATGTGCAGCAAAAATTCAGCACTCTTTTTTGGCCACTAATTCTGTGTACAGTCCCACTTTGGCCTGACCACACCTATCACTTCTACCATTTTAATTCTGGAATAGCACACATTGCTTCTTTAAAGTGACAGTTTCCACATAGTTGGTAGCTTTTCAGATATGCATCCTCCTAATGTCCTGGACACTTTCACGAGTGTTCTTAAAGTGAACATGAATCTCTTGATTGATTTTGTGCAAGTTTCTGGGTCAAGAGGGTAGTGAACCATTTTTATAGATCAGCTCAGTCTGCTTAATGAAAGAGCCCAAATGTATCTTAAAATTGAAATTTACATTTAATGTAATGTTAAGCCCCTGCCCCTAAATGCCCCTTTTTAATTGATGGTGCCTTTTATAATTCAGTGTCATAGAAGAAAGGAAACGGAATACCACTACCTATCTCCAAAGAATCTGGGTTTAGAAATAGTGAAGAACTTTTTGCCTTACAATATAAGTTACAGAAGAACGTGAGAAGGGGTCTCTTGTCCATTCGAATTTCCAAGAAGGAACACCAGATGTAACTGGACCAGGGTGGTGAAATGAGGTCCTCTCTCCATTCCCTCCTGCCAAGGGAAGGGTCTACACAGGACATTGCAGTCAGTCGCCACAAGGTGGCGCACAAGCCCTGGTCATGGTGTGTGACACCCATACACCTCCAGGATTCTGTCTTTTCTGGATGACCATTAGTGGACAGATGAGTACATGCACTATGGGTGAGCTGGCTCAGTCTGATGAGGACAGACTCTAAAGCAGCTGGAGAGGGGTTTGCATAATACAGATAGGGAGAGAAGTCAGGTGTCATTCATTAGAATTGTGTCTATTGAATGAATGCCTACAACTGACTAAAGGTAGGCAATACAGTTCAGAATAAGATGGCACTGGAAGGGTATTTATTTAATGTCACCCATTCAGTTTCTATAGATTATTGTAACAACAGGGACAGAGTAGATTCTTGTAATAGATTCTTATACTTTGGCTTCATGTAATGCAGCTGGATCTCTTGTGTCTTAGTCCCACATATAAACTGGAAGGGCACCAGAAGGCCTGGGACTGAGCCCAGTTCTCGGGGTGACATGAGAGGCTTGAGAGAGCAGGGAATGAAGTTGCATCTAGTTAGATTTAGGTCTCAGGTGACCTGTTCTTTTTTCCTCCACCTCATTGTTCAGTGTTACTTGCTGCTCTCTTCCTGACTGATAGCCTTATTTCTTGTTTTGTTTTTATTTGTACTGAGGATTGAACCCAGGAGTGCTTTGCCACTGAATCACATCCCCATCTCCAGCCCTTTTTAAAAATTTTCTTTTAATTGTAGATGGACACAATACTTTTATTTAATGTATTTATTAATTTTTATGTGGTGCTGAGGATTGAACCCAGTGCCTCACACATTCTAGGTAAGCACTTTACCACTGAGCTGCAACCCCAGCCCCCAGCCCTTTTAAAAAAAGTTTTTTTTAGTTGTTGATGGACCTTTCTTTTATTTATTTATATGCAGTGCTGAGGATGGAAACCAGTGCCTCACATATGGTAGGCAAGCACTCTACCACTGAGCTACAACCCCAGCCCAGCGTGTTTTTTTTTTAATTTTGAGATGGTCTAAGTTGCTTAGGGCCTTGCTAAGTTGCTGAGGCTGGCTTTGACCTCGAGATCCTTCTGCCTCAGCCTCTTGGGCCACTGGGATTATAGGCCTGTGCTACCATGCCTAGCTTGTTTCTTGTACACTGGAGAAACCAGAGCTGTTAGGCACAGACTCCTTCAACTCTTCCTTGCCCCCAGCCCCCACGTTGATCTAGCTTGACCTGCATCTTAATCATTGGCACTTCCTTACCTCTAGGAAAAGTGATGCTTCCCGACCCCTGGACCCACTACTGCCTATCTCCTCAGTCTTCATTTCATCAATTCTCCCTCCCTTTCCTGCATTTTCCACCTTCTACTCTCTCATGACTTCTTTTCACCAAATAAACAATCTTAAACCAAATGGCCAGCCAGTCCTTTCTAGACTCCTATCTGTTTATCTATATCCCATCCCATTTCTTTCTGAGACAAGCTCCTGGAAAGAACGAACATCCAGATTTGAAAATATCTTCTTCACAAAATAATATAATTATACTTGAATGTATTTCTGGACTTTGAATTATGTCCAATTGGCTTATCTCTCATTTTTATTACAACATCATCGTGACATTTTAAATATTTTTAGCTTATGATCCTTCTAATATACAATCGAGTAAGTCTTAATGATGATTTTTCCCATTTTTTCCTGGCTACTCTTGCCTATGCAGTCTTCCTGATAATATAGTCATTTTTATACAGCTTCAAGAACTGTATCATTTCTATACATTTCCTGTTCAAGGTGTACACTAGTAAAGGGGATAATTGACATCCTTACAATAGTGCGTCCTCCTGCACAAGAATAAGATGTAGTTGTGTATTGGAATTTCTTTATGCTTTTTAAGTCACTTTTATTTTATAGGCACATTTCACATAAATCACTCCTAGGTACATTATGTGGTTGTTATTATAAAAATCAGACTCTCCCACTATATTATTTAATAGAAACTCACTGTTTTTTGTTTTTTTTTTTTTGGTGGGGTATGTTTATTCTGTAACTGCATGTTATTGAACTTTCTATATTTAATAATTTTTTAATGAATTCCTTAGATGTCCTAAGTAGAAACATTGGTATCTTGAATGATGATCATTTGCCTCTTTCTTTTCAATTTGGGTACATTTGCCCCCTGCATTGGTGCAAAATCCTGTGGGCACGGAACACATCTTTGTTCTTAGGTCATGTCCTCCGATAGCTTTCTTTTACTTCCTTTCTGGTCTGCATTTTGTTCTCTCTCTTTCTTTCCATTTTTATAATGCCCACTCTTTTCTGTATAGATCTTTTAATACTCCATAATTTTAATGGTAGTAGGCTCTTAGCTGCAAGATGTTTTACCACTGTAGACTGGGCCCTGTCACATCATAGGTACAGTGTAAACATATGTGGAATGAGGGAAATTTACTTATTCTAAAAACAGCACTGTGTTTCATGGTTAAACATGAGGCTGGTTGGTGATATTAGATAGGTTTTCCTTTTCACAATTTTGAGTTAAAAATATGTATAAAAAAGATTCCACATCTACATAGAGATGGTCACCCAGGCTTTCTTTCCTGTGAGGTTTAGGAGGAGCTGCTTAGTGAAGATCTCCTTAGTGAAGGGAACTGCGGGTGTCTTTGATGGCTCCTACATGAGAAGAAAAACTGTTCTTGGCTACGGTTTGGTTTAGGCATTTTCATCTATATTTGTTTAAGGATTTGTGTTAGCTTTTCATTGCTGTGACCAAAATACCTGACAGGGACAAATGGATGGGATTCTGAAACTCATGGCTTAGGTCTCTCTCTTGGCTTCTCTTGTCCTCCTCCTGTGTGGGGATCTGGTCTCTATGTTGGGTTCCTTCATAGTGTCTTAAAGTTGGTCTATAGTTTGTAATGTAGTATCTCTCATCACTGCTGGACTCAGGGCTCAGGGTTCCCCCTTGACCTCTCTCAGCCGTTACTGCAGAGATCTGGTCTATATACTGGAATCTTTCATATTGTCTTTGAGCTGGTCTCTGCTCCCTAACATGAATTCTCCCATCACTCTCCAGTTCTGATCTTGGGTCTCTCACTTGGTACCTTGTATCATCGCTGAATTCAATGCTTAGATCTCCACCATGGATTCTCTCATCATCCCTTGGTGTTGGGATCTAGTCTCTATGTTGCAATCTTTCATAATGTCGTGGAGCTGGTTTCTCTTCCCTGACTAGGTGTCTCCCATCATTTCTGGGTGCAGGACTCAGGTCTCTCACTTGGCTGCTCCCACCATCTCTTGATGCTGGGTTTTCATTTCTCACACGGTGGCTCTCATGTTCAGTTGGAGTTTGTCTCTGCTCTCTATCTGGTTGTCTTTCCTTATTTCTGGGTTCTGGTCTCTGCTCCCTAACTTGGTGTTCCTCATGATTCCTAGGCTCAAGGATCAGGTGTCTCATTTGGCTTCTCTCGTCATCCTTTAGTACATAGAACTGGTTTTTATAATTGAATCTTTCATATTTTCTTTTTTTTTTTGGTACCGGGGATTGAACTCAGGGGTACTCGACCACTGAGCCACATTCCCAGCCCTATTTTGTGTTTTATGTAGAGACAGGGTCTCACTGAGTTGCTTAGCACCTTGCCGTTGCTGAGGCTGGCTTTGAACTCGCGATCCTCCTGCCTCAGCCTCCCTAAGTGCTGGGATTACAGGCTTGAGCCACCGC
>PVHX01010803.1:0-68177 GCA_004024805.1 Geosciurus inauris | reverse complement strand
GGTCTCATTGAGTTGCTTAGTGCCTCGCCATTACTGAGGCTGGCTTTGAACTCGCAATTCTCTTGTCTCAGCCTCCCGAAGTGCTGGGATTACAGGTGTGCCCCACCATGCCCACCTTCAAAATTTCCTGTTAATAGAGTCCCAGACTCTGCACCTAGGCAGCTTCAACTCTGATCCCTCTCTCAGAGGTTTGGCCTCACCACATTCAGGAGACTCCAGTCTAGACTCCAGTCTAGATTCCAGTGTAGTGTGTGGGTTCTTTTCCTCCCAGTTGGGCCTCTTGGGCACTCCTTTCCCCTCTTGCAAACAGGCTCTTTGCGCTGAGCCCTTCTCAGAACTCCGCCCCTGCCGGAATCTCCGGTGGTGCTTTCCTGATGCCTCAAGGCTGAAAGGTGTGAAGGTGGGGGGATAGGGTAGGATGCTGCGCTTCTGTCAGCAAAATCAAGATCCCCTTGTCAGAGAAAAGCAGGCCAGGCTCCGCAGGATATGGGGACCCGGGTGCAGTGGCGCAAACCTGTAATCCCAGCACTTAGGGAGGCTGAGACAGGAGAATCGCGAGTTCAAGGAACAGGAGACCCCCTCAACAGCTCCTGCCCTGAGATTGGGAGAGCGTCGAGGGGTTGGCGCTGAGCTGCAAAGTAACCCAAACTTTCCTTCCCTCCTGTGGTCTTGTGCCTGACAGGTCTTCTGTCTCACAGCTGCAATCGTGTGTTTGATTGATGCCTTGGTGGTCACCAAGAAGATGAGGGATAACATGAAAGTCTTCCTGCATATCAACCCCAAGCCTCCCCAAGCCAAGGAACACGAGCCCCGGCCACAATGAAGGTCGTGCCAGCGCCATCGCGGATACACCTGTGTCTGTGTGTAATCACGCCCTCCACGCTACCACTGAGCTCACACACTGTTACCCATTCCGGCCTCCATGTGAACATAAAATCAGGACTGCTAAGTCGGGAACACTTCTGCTCCTCCGTGTTGCCTTGTGTGAAATCGTGTTACACTTCCCTGTGCACTGTATCGCGCCGGCGGAGCCCAGGCCCCAAGAGGCTGTGGCGAGGGGCGTGATCCCGGGGTTCCCGCCCACCCGCCACTAAGGCAGGAGCCGCGGCCACAGACCTAGGGCTGCCTTGCAAGCCTCGCTAGACCAGGAGGAAGTTCCTCCGTAAAGTGGGGCCCAGGGAAGGCTCCTGCGTGGAGGGTGGGCGGATCTGGCCGCTGCTGAGTGGGTGCGACCTCCGCTGGGCCACGCGGCGAGGCGGGTGCACGCGGAAAGGGCGCAGGCGTTGGTTTTCGCTGATGATGGCAGTTAGCTAAACGGGAGGGCCCCTGAGAGGTCAGTAGCACCCGGCTCTCTAATAGGTCCGGCCTGTCCAGGGACTGCAGGAGAGGTTAGCAGGCCGTGAGAAGGCGAGGGCCCCTGCCAAAGATGGCTGATAAAGGCGCGAAGAAGGACGATCAGCCCAAAGATGAAGTGGGCACAAGGCAGGGAATGGAGCGCTACAAGTGGGAAGTCAGAAACAGCAATAAACAGTTCTGGCGCTCAGGGCACGCAGAGTTCAAGTTCCTAAGTGTGGTGAGATGGACCGCGGTTCTAAGATCAAGAATAGGGAGAAGGGGAGCTGGCTGCAGAGGTTGTCAGAGGGGTTCGGGAGTCAGGGACAGCCTTTTGGGGCTGCTCATGAGCGTGTTTCCACGCAGATCTGCCTGATCGCTTCAATGATGTACTTCAACGTAGCCACCTCGCACCCTGTCTTGACTCTCATCCTGGTCATGGAGCTGTCTATCCTCTTCTTCTTCATTATCATCAACTCCCTTGCCATCCAAAGATACCTGACCTTCATCATGTGGCCCCTTACTGTAAGTGAGGGGCGGTGGGGAAGGCCGGGTTGGTGTGCCCTTCATATGTGTGTGTTGGCACCTGGAAAGTGACTGAAAAGAACAGCCTCACCTCACATACTGGTGCTCAGGGTCCTGATGTGGTCCAGGCAGAGGCAGCTAGGCAGCAGGTGGATAGCTAGGCAGAAAATGCTCCCCCAAACCTAGGTGTGTGTGTTGGGGTAGGTTGTTTAGAGAGGAGACTCTTATTGGTGGTCAAACGCTTTGCTGTCCTTGGAGGAAGCAAAGGTGTGACAACCAGCTCTTCCTCCCAACCCATTTGCTGGCACACACTGATGGGGAAGATCATTACAGAATTTGAAGAATAAAACCAATCCACTTGTAAGTTAATAAGATAAAATGAGATTTTTTTAAAATCACTTCTAAAGCAGACTTACATCTCCAGTGAATATTCCTATGAAGGATGTTTAGTTCAGAAAGCTGTCAGCCCTCTAACTGCTGGACACATTACCCAACTATTCTCAGCCTGTTTCCTCATCTATAACATGAAGACAATAATAATACTTGGGGGCTGGGCATGGCAGTACACATCTGTAATCCTAGGGAGATTACAGATGTAATTTTGGGAGGCAGAGGCAGGAGGATCACAAGTTCAAGGCCAGCCTGGGCAATTTAGCCAGACCCATGTAGCTCAGTGGCAGAGCATCCCTGAGTTCAATCCCCAGTACCACGAAATAAATAAATAAATCTGCAGGTAAGTGGCTTTATGTAAAAATTATAACTTTTTTTAGTGGATCATCAAAGATAGACCTAAATAAATAGAGAAATACACCACATTCACAGGTGTGAAGAGTTGCTATCATGCAAATGACAATTCAGACCTTAATAGGGGTTTTCATGGGACTTCACCAGGCAATTCTAAAAATCTTAGGGAAGAATAAGAAGAATTATAAGGATGGATTTGCCTAATAAGACATCAGATTTCCTAGCTCAGGGACTGATAAAAAGTCTAATAGGATTGTTACAGCCTGAATGGTTTTGTCCTCTCCAAATTCATATGCCAAGGTCCTAATGCCTAGTGTGGCTATACTTGGAGATGGGGTCTCCCTGATCCCATAGGATACATATACTTGTAAGAAGAGACATCAGATCTTGATACACACTTTCTCTCCCTCCCCCTCCCTCTCTCCATGCACATACAGTCACTGAAGAAAAGCTATCTGAAGACATAGGGAGAAAGTTAGCTGTCTCCAGCCAAAAAGAACCTTTGCCAGAAACCAAATTGTTAGCACCTCAGAGTCTTCTAGCCTCTAGAATTGTGAGAAAATAGATGTCTGCTATTTAAGCCATCCAGGCTAGAGTATTTTCTTAAGACATCCTAAGCAGACTAATACAGAAATAGAAAAAAGAACTTAGACCTCCATAATATGGTGACTTGATATGTGACGGAGGTGGCATTACAAAACAGTTGAACAGAATATTCATCAAGCGTTCCTTGGAGTACTAGGGGTGGGGGGAGGGGAACAGACTAGTATCCCTTAAGATTAAAACTTTACAGCAGAAGACATAAAAATTTTAAAACAAACCATAGACAAATAGAACAAGGGATGTGAAGAGGAGATCCACATGCCTAAAACATGTTTTTTTAAAAAATATTTATCTTCATTAGTAACCAAAGGCATCAAAACTAAAATAGCACAGAGGCATCATTTTAACTCATCAGGCTGGCAAATATGCTAATAATCCAGATGATCTTGGGTGTTGGCAAGGACATGGGAGACAGGAGCTGTTACCCATTGCTGGTGCGGGTGTAAATGCACACTAGCACTTCAGAGACAAACTTGGTAAAACCTAGCTAAGGAGATTGACAGGGGTGGGTGGGGTTATACAGACAAGGAGGATAATCATTGTAGCAGAGTTTGGAAGAAGGATTTTTTTAAAAGGTAGAAACAAACTGTCTATATTGGTTCATTCCTATGGTAGACTACATCAGCTAACAGTGATAAATCTTTATCTCAATATGGATAAGTCTTAACAACTTTAAAAAGCAAGGGTCGCCAGGTGCGGTGGTGCACACCTGTAAACCCAGCAGCTCAAGAGGCTGAGGCAAGAGGATCGCAAGTTCAAAGCCAGCCTCAGCAATGGCAAGGCACCAAGCAATTCAGTGAGACCCTGTCTCTAAATAAAATACGAAATAGGGCTGGGGATGTGGCTCAGTGGTTGAATGCCCTTGAGTTTAATCCCCAGTACCAAAAATAAGTAATTAATTTAAAAAAGCAAATGTTGGAAAGTATGCTACCTTTATTTAAACTTTTGAAACAAAAAATATATTGTTTATGAATATATAATATGTAGAAATATTCAAATTCAGGAAAAGTAATTATCAGTTTCTGGGAGGCAGAGGGACAGGGAGAGGGATGGGAGGGTAAGACTGTAGCTCATTCTATAAAATGAAGGTCTCTTCATGTTTTCAACAGATCTTCAAGCAAATATTGCAAGATGTTAATATCTATTAAACTTCAGTGCTCGGTGATCTGGTGGAAGTGGGATGTTGTGCTATTTTCTGTGTATTTGAAATGTTTCAAATTTAAAACAATACAGCCGGGCGCGGTGGCTCAAGCCTGTAATCCCAGCACTTAGGGAGGCTGAGACAGGAGAATCGTTGAGTTCAAAGCCAGCCTCAGCAACGGTGAGGTGCTAAGCAACTCAGTGAGACCCTGTCTCTACATAAAACACAAAATAGGGCTGGGGAGGTGGCTCAGTGGTCGAGGGCCCCTGAGTTCAATCCCCAGTACCAAAAAAAAAAAACCAAAAAATACAAAAGAGACCCAAGACATGGTAGCCAGGGAAGGACACCCAGCAGAAGATGGCATTATGGAAACCCCTGGGGGAAAGTGGTGTAGCCAAACACTGCAGGATTGGCTGCCTCTCACGGGCAAGCATGTTTTGTCCTAGGCTCTCACCCCAGGAGTGTTAGATGGGGAGGCCGGTGTGACATGGCCATCGTTTGGCCAACTCAGAGAAGTTCGGCTGTTCTTTTAATCAGTAGGTGAAGGAGACAAAATGGCAAGGGAATGGAGAGAAGGGGCTACAAAGGAGGCAGCCTTGCGGCCTTGCAAAGAGGACAGCGGATGTAGGAAGAAAGGCAGGGGCAGGGCTGAAGAGGGAGTTTCCAGCCCCCCATCCCCACACTGAGGGGCCTCCTGCTAGCAATGTGGCTCATCCCTGCTCCAGAGTACAGGCCCTGAGAGCAGAAAGACCACGCCAGGCGCCAGGCAGTCCTCAGAGGGAACACCATGAAGTTGTTTGTGAGGAGTGATTTTACAGAGATGGCAGGTGGCAGTTTGTGTCTTCCAAGGCTCCAGTCCAGAGCAGTTAAGCCTGGGCTTTGAATCTCTATTCAAAGAGACCAGCTGGGAGGCACTGGTACACCCACCCCAGCCTGGGTCACATTTACTTTTTAATATATTATACATATATATTTTAAAACTCAGGTAGGAGTTTGAAAAATAGTGCCCAAGGAGAAAGCTATGCTGGGTCAGCTATCGCTGGGGCTTGGCCCTTCAGAGGTTGACTATCTCTCCCACTCTCAGGACCTCCTCAACGACCTGTGCTGTTTCGGGTTCCTTTTGGGAGGCATAATATTTGCTGTGAACAGTCGAGAAACAATGCCAGTGGAGTACATAATTGGTGTGGTGAGTCTTGAGTGATTGGGTGTTTTCCCTGTTTAAGGAAAGGGCTCATTTTCACACACCCACACACACACACACACACACACAATTATTGGGATGAAAGCAAAATTTAAAAGTAAAGTTGGTAAATGTTTCCAGTGGAGAAGGCACTTGGTTAAAGTTGATGCCCATGGAGCTGACCCAAGTTCATGGCTTCGTTCCTGTAGCTGCTGACCCCAGAGCAAACGGCCCAGCCCAGCCGGTCCTGGCCCAGCCCGGCCAGTCCCGGTTGAGTCAAAAGAGAGGAGACTTGCTGACAGAGCAGAGGGAGGGTGGAACTCAGAGATCTCCGTCTGGAAGTTTGAATGGACAGGGGATATGTTAACTAGCATCAATTGATGAATTATAAAACAGGAAGGAAATATGCAAATGTTATGAGGATCCTTTTGTTTTCCAGGCCCTGATGGCTGTGGCAGCACTTTTTGCTTTTATTGATCTATGTCTTCAAAGGAAACACTTAGGCAAGAAGGGCCCACCGATTGTTCCTCCTCCACCAAAGAAATGAAGGAGACTCCTGTTTCAGAAACAGCAGTGTATTTTACAACAAAGCACTTGGACTGTCTTCCTGGTCTGTTTTCTAGAATGGTTTTCTTTTCCATTTTAACAACCACCTTTTCTTGGGAAAGAATTTTCTCCTTAAATGAATTTTAAAAATTCCAAGTTGGTGTAAACGTTATTTGGTTCATTCAACAAAAGTTACTGAAAGTTACGGTGCAGAGGGAGAGGCTTGGGACCCAAAGCTCCCTTGAATCACTCTTGGGCCAGGGCACAGAGGGTCTAGGGGACCAGATACACCAATAACACTGGTATTTGTCAACACTGACCAGCCAAAGGGGCCAGAGGAAAATGAGCAATTGGAAAACAAAAGAACACATACATTTTGTTCACATTAATATTCTCATTTTACATTTTTTTAAAGCATCCAAGTGGTCATTGTGAGAAAAATAAGTTTTCCTTGCTCTTAGATTGGAATTTAATGTTGATCCTCATTTGAAGTTCACTGAAGAGGGGTTGGGGGAAATGTCATCACCTCAGGGCCTAAATTGGGCTGGAAATATGGGCTGAACTTGGGCACAAGGGGATACTGGGGATACTTTACTCGGAGAGGGCCAGCTGCCTTTCTGGGACCTGAGACCTGAGCATAATCCCTGAGTCCTGGAGCCGCAGTCCCCACCAGGCCCTGTGTTTTAGTCAGCTTTTTCACTGCTGTAACTAAAGGACCTAACCAGAACAACTGTAGAGGAGGTAAAGTTATTTGAGGGTTCACAGTTTGAGGTCTTAGTCGGTAGAAGGCCAGCTCCATTCCTCTGGGCTCGAGGTGAGGCAAACATCATGGTGGAAGAATGTGGCAGAGGGAAACATTCACACGATGATCAGAGAGCAGAGACTCCACTCTCCAGATACAAAATATATACCCCATGGCCACGCCCCTAGTGAACCACTTCCTCCAGCCATACCTCACTTGCCTCCAGCTACCACTCAGTTAATCCCACCAGAGATTAATTCAGTGACTAGGTTAAGGTTTGGTTTTCCTCCAAACTTTGCATTGTCTCACAGGTGAGCTTTTGGGGGCACCTCATACCTAAACCATAATAGCCTCCCAGGCCCCTCCACCAGGACCTCACTCTCCATCCTGGCTGGAGAAGGGTCATTCTCATGAAAAGAAAGTAAGGCTCCAAATGGATGCCTGAGGAAAGGGCTTGCTTGGAGCCCTAAGCCCAGACAGGGACAAGGTAAGAGACAGGCTAGGAGGAGGGTAGGCTGGGCCTTGAGGGCCATATAAATGACTTGGGCCTTTATCCCACATGATTTGGGACTCCATGAAGATGAAGGAGTGGCAGGGTCCACTTTTCTTCAGGAGAAGACCAGACTTGGCTGCTGCTGCGGAGCGGGTACAACTGGAAGGAGGCCGAAGCTTGTATAGGTCAGGGAGACAGGCATTTGGGACAGTGCAAAGGCCTGAAATGTGGGGGACTTAGGCTCGCTCCTCCAACCCACCTGTCCACTCCTCCCTCTGTGCCCCAAACCACCCTGTGCAGCCTGCAGGCTGTGTGAAAGCTACTAGAGGGAGTCCTATGGTAGAGGGCAAAACAAAAAACAAAAACCAAAAAGAAACAAGCCAGGTGCGGTGGCGCATGCCTGTAATCCCAGCACTTTGGGAGGCTGAGACAGGAGAATCACCAGTTCAAAGCCAGCCTCAGCAAGGGCAAGGCGCTAAGTAACTCAATGAGACCCTGTCTCTACATAAAACACAAAATAGGGCTGGAGATGTGGCTCAGTGGTTGAGTGCTCCTGAGTTCAATCTCCAGTACCAAAAAAAACCCAAAAAACTACCCTGCCATATGACCCAGAATTCCTAAGAATTTAGCCAAGAGAAATGATATGGAATAAGATAGGATAGATAGTAAATAGGCAGACAATAAAGGAAACAGATTTCATAAAGTTTTCTCTAAATGTAAAGCCATTCTGTGAGATTAACCTATACAAGCCAACCAAACATTCCAGCCAACTCCTTTATCCAGGGGTGGCTGGAAAATGGAGGCAAGACAGACCTGAGTACAGGCTATAGACTCAAGGCCTAACCAATAGTTTTGATACTTTTCCAATTCCTAATTAGCACAGAATTTGACCAATAGTCTTGGTACTTTTCCAATACCTGATTTACATAGATACTGATTGATGGCTGTACCCAATAGCTACATAAGCTCATAGACTAATACATTTAAGAGGCAATCCCCACCGGGTCCCCTCTTGCCTGCAGGATCTATATCTGTTCTCACTTGAATAAATCTCTTTTACGCTCACTGTCCTTGTCCATGGATTTTGCTCCTTGAATTCATAAGATAAGAACACAGAAAGAAACTGTGGGTGAGCTGCTGGGGCATTCTCAATACTAAAGGACATAGGCTGCCACTGAGAGCTGCTAACACCAAAATGGGCTTTCTCGGCTGCAGAGGCCAGTCACTTACACAGATCCTACCCACTGGCAGAAGCAGAGAATCTGTTTTTGTCTTAAACTCCAATTTCAGTATACTGGAATGTTCCTAACAGCCAAAAAAAAAAAAAAAAAAAAAAAGAACTAGAAAGATAAACTGCTATTGTGGAGATCATGTTCAGTGAGAGAACAAGCAGCACTCAGAGGGTTGAAGAACTCAGGCTTATTATGCCAGCGGATCCAAAGTAGCTAGTGCTCTGATATTCTGGGCCCTGAGCTGAGGTTACATGAGGCTTTTATAAGAAATTTGACATCATTTCTTAACCATTACAACATTGGTGGGTTTGAATTCTTGGCCTACGTGACCAAAGATCATGCACAGAAATTCTCGCAATAAGCAGTTCACAGATGCAGAAAAAAGGTCGCAAAACACCTGCAAGTGATATCGTGAAATGGCCTTCACCACAGGCAGCAATTTCTCAAGACAGCTATAAGCTTACATCTCTAGTAGCTATATTAAAAAAAAAAACAGCATAGAAATGTCACAATTTACACAAGTATTTAAACTACACTCTTACAGAGACCAGTAATTAAGTAACACTCTTAGAAAAACCAAAGCTGTAAAGTAATATTTCCCTCTTCAGTGCTACTCTGCCACTATAGCTTATTTTAAAACTGACATCCCCCCCCCCTTCCTCTTCTCCCTCTCCCCTACTCTTGGAGGGAGCAAGGGAGCAAGATTAACTTTCTTCCCATACTAGGGCAAGTAATCTGTCCTTTGGCTCACACGGGAATGAAGAGGTCAAGACTTCAGAGTTGTGGGCTGGGGTTGTGGCTCAGTGGTACAGTGCTTGCCTCATAGGTGGGAGGCACTGGGTTCGATCCTTAGCACCCCATATATATAAGGGTCAATCAACAACTAAAGAAATTTTTGAAAAAAGACTTCAGAGTTGACTATTAAAATTATAGCCGCTGTGCGCATTGTAATGTGTAAGTCTTTGAACACCCATGTGCTTTCACTTTTACCAGGTAAATACTTATAAGTAAAATGGCTGGGAAACACAGTATAGTCAATGTTAAACTATTTAAGAAATGGCCAAACTTTTCCAAGGCAGTGGTAATAATTGACACACCCCTATCCCCAGTATAGGAGAGTTCCAGTCACTCTACATCCTCGCCCCTACTTAGTAATGACCCCCGTCATTTTAAACCATTTTAATTGATGTGTAGTAGTATCTCACAGCAGTCTTAATTTGCATACCTAGATGTCTTATAAGGCTGAGCATCTTTTTATGCACTTTATTGAACATTCACATATCTTCTTTGGTGAAATATCTGTTCAAGTATTTGATCACTTAAAAAATTGGGTTGTGGGCTGGGGATATAGCTTGGTTGGTAGAGTACTTGCTTCACATGCACAAGGCCCTGGGTTCAATCCCCAGCACCACACACACAAAAAAAAAACCCACAAAGAAAAAGGTTGTTACCTTCTTATTGAGATACAGCCAGATCCATATTTTTAATTACAAATCAGAACTGAGTTCTGCTCTTTTAGGACCCCCACCTGGACTCTTGCCAGGGAATTGTGAGTAAAATCCATACATACAACTCCACCCTGTCCCTTCTCAGTTTCCCCTTCAGTCCTTTCTTTGATATTACCTGCCTGGCTGTCCTCTGAGCCACCTAGACATCTATTACCAGGAATCATCTTATTTGGAATTCTTTGACTTCTTTGGACTCTTTGCTCTCCCAAAACAGCTGAGCTTCTCCATGGCCTGGGATTCCAGCATTACTATTAAATGAACAAATGAATGTTGAGAAGACTTCTCTGAGGAAATGACACTGCATTATGGTCACTAAGAAATAAGAATTTAATCAGATAAAAAGGTTGAGAAAGAGCATTCCAGGTAGAAGAGTGAGCATGCACAAAGCCCTGTGACAGGAAGAAGCATGGTTTGTTAAACTATAAGAAGGTCAATGGTTGGGAGCTACAAGGCAGGGAAGAGCCACAGGGAGTTTTATCTTGGGTATACCAAACTCTGAGCAAGATGGGAAGTTGCCCAGATTTGGTTTGGTTTGGTTTGGGGGAGGGTGGTGGTGGTGGAAGTGACTGTGATTGGTGATTTAATCATCCTACTGGCTGCCAAAGGAGGAAGGCAAGAGGCTTCTTAAAGAGCACCCACAGTTCAGGGAGAAAGGAGCAGTAAGAAATGGACAGAACTAGGGGCTGAGCTCAACACCTCCAATCCCAATGACATGGAAGGAATGTCGGAAGTTCCGGGCTAGTTTCTGCAATTTAGTGAGACACTGTCTCAAAAATAAATAAATAAATAAAAAGGGCCAAGGGTGTGGGGTCGGTGATACAGTACCCGGGCGTTCAATTACCAGTACAAAAAAAAAAAAAAGTGGTCAAAGATCAGAAAGTTGTATGGACTGACTGTGAGGGTGAGGATGGAGGACAACCCCCAGGTCTCTATTAGTGAGAGACAGGACAAATGGTAGTGCCCTTTACAGAGGCCAGGAGCTGTGGAAATACATGGGCCAGGTGTTGGTCACACTGAACTCTAGGCGCCCTGGAGACACGTGGTGTGTGTGCGTGTGTGTGTGTGTGTGTGTGTGTGTGTGTGTGTGTGTAAAGAAGGAGAGAGGTGGGGAGGGAGAGGGAGAGGGAGACGGGAGCGGGGCGGGGAGATGTGGGTGGGAAGAAGAGAAACAGAGACAGCGATGCATGGGGCTGGGGCTCTGGGAGTCCTCCGGCATGGACTGGGGAGTGGGCTGGAAAACCCAGGCCTGGTGCAGCCATCGGAGAGGCCCGGAAGGAGGAGGGACTGGACTAGGACAGACGGGAGGGTAACCAAGGAAGTCGCAGGGAAACTTCTAGCTCCGAAAGAGAGACAGGGAATGGAGCGGGGAGCGGGGTGCCGACCGCAGGGGAGCAGAGGGAGGACGAGGCTAGGGGTCTTTGCTGTGGAGGCGCCTACGTGCTGGGGTCACGGGCACCCGCACTGGCCTGAAGTTCGACAGGAGACAGCGAGTGCAGACACCCCTCTGGGCAGGGACAGATGGGCTGGAGCTCCGTCGAGGGCTTCAGGGGCGGTAATAGGGGGGTCTAGGCAGCCGAGAGAAGGGTAAAGGGAGGAGACTGGGTGCGAGACGGCGGCGGCAGACCAGGCAGCCAAGTGGCCCGGGTGAGAGAGAGGGGAGTGGAAGGGAGTGGAGGGAGGGAGGGAAGAGGAGAGAGAGAGGGAGGAAGGGAGGGAGGGAGGAAGGGAGGAAGGGAGGAAGGGAGGGAGGGGTCCCGGGGGCGGGGCGGGGGCGGGGCGGGAGGGATGCGCCCCGCGCCCCGCGCCGGGTTAGTCTAGTCTTTTTCTCCTTCCGCACGGTCTGGGTTTCCGCTTCCCTCCCAGGCTCAGGTTGAGGAAGAGGCCAAACCTCGGCCCTGCAGCCACTGCCATGTGGCCCCCGGACCCCGACCCCGACCCGGATCCCGAGCCCGCGGGCAGCCCCCGGCCAGGCGCGGCGGTCCCCGGACTCCGTGCCCTGCTGCCGGCGCGTGCCTTCCTCTGCTCGCTCAAAGGCCGCCTCCTGCTGGCGGAGTCGGTGAGTGCAGCGGGGACCCTGCCTGCGACCCTGCCGGGGCCGCCCAGATCCCCGGCCGCCGGCCTCCGCCGCCCCGCTGCGCTGCGACGGCCCGGCTCCTTTTAGAAGCTGACGTCGAGGTGGCGGGGAAACGGATGTCGTGCTCCAACCCCCATCCGGGAGCCCCCCTCGCCGCCTCCTTTGGAGAACCCCGAAGTTGGACTGACGCCCCAAGTTTTGGAAGGCTTCACTGAACCCGAAGCCGAGTCGGCGAACCCAAGCCCTCCCGAGTTCCTCAACCCGCGAGGCCCAAGTTGGGGGCCAAAGGACGCGGTGCGGGGACCCCGGTGAGGAGTTTGTCCCCGCAGGCGCAGCGGCCCGGGCCTGGCGCTGTGTGGCTTTGGGCGCTTCCACCTTCTCTGGGTCCGCAGGAGCCCCGCTTGGCAGCGAGCCCAGAATCTGCCCGCTCCGACGTTCGGGACTCGCGGCCGCGGGGGAGGGTCTGCTTTCCGGGCGCACGGTGGACCCGCCTGGGCCTGGAGCTGCGGAGAGGAGGCTGGGAGGGGACCGCGTAGAGTGGGAACCCCCACCCCCCCCGTAGAGTCGGAACCCCCCCCTCCAGCCCCGCTCCCTCGCAACTGGGTGAGGCCTAGATCGCGCAGTGGGGGCGCGGGTAGCCCCAGCGGCTCGGGGGGCGGGAGCCAGCGGGGTGACTTCATCCCCCTCCTCCCGGCTCCGGCTGGGCTCCTTCCTCCTTCCCAGTGGTCCCCACCCCTCGGTCCCCACCCCGCTGAGCAGGGCTTCTTTGTCCTTCCGACACTCCAGATAACTCCCGCACTGTCGTGTGTGGGGCGGGGACTGGTGTGGGGCCTCCGGGATGAGGGAGGGGGGAAGAGGAAGAGGCCGGGCAGAGGGCAGACCCGAGGAGGGACCAGCCTTCGAGGTCCGCGGCCACTTGTTGCGTGGATCCCCTGCAACTTGACAATGCCTGTCCTCATCCCAGTTGTGGAGTTGGGGAGAGAATGCAAGCAGAGGCAGTTAGGGTCTTCGGCAGGTGGCTCATTTGAGGGGCCAAGTGAGAGGAGGAGTGTGGGGGTAAGAAGAAAGATTCTGCCCCAGGACCTCTCCCTTGGACCCCATGGCATAAGACAAGAGATAGTCCTACAGCCTCTTCTGCCTTGGAGGCAGCCAGAAGTCAGCAGCTCAGCACCTACTCAGCTCCCTACTGAGGCACCAGGCAGACTCAGGGACTACACTACCAGGGACAGCCTCCAGGTTGACCACCTCTACCTGCCCGCGCTCCCCAGACCTCTAGGATTCACTTTGGGTGGGAAACCTCTAGTCCAACCCCATCTCACCAGGACAGCCTCCTGGGTAGGGGGTGGGGTTGCCAGCCAGGCACACAGGCCCTTTGGCCTAGCTAAGTGCAGGAATCCAGGAGGAGGAGGAAGGAAGGGTAGGGGGTGGGAACAGGATGCAAGGGAGATCTTCCTGGTCACTCCTTCCCCCTGGTCACCTTCCTCCCACCCCCAGGCCCAAGCAAGTGGGAAGACTGGCATGGATAAGGAGGGGAAGGGAAGGAAGTGGCCACCAAAAATGGAGGAATAATAAAATGGGAATCAAGGTGCAGTCCCCAGAATCCAGTTTTAGGGGCCATAGGAGACAGGAAGGGGAGGGACAAAGAAAGCCTTTGACTGAGGAAATAGGAGTTGTGGACAGGGCTGCACAGAACCTTGCCTTCCTGGCAGAACCTGGCAGCCTTAGAGGCCCTCTGCTTTCATTTCCAATCTGTCCAAGGTGGCCATGGGGTTGTGAGGAGGCTTCGCTACCCTCATGGCCCTGTTCAGGGCAGACCAGAATGCCCTGGGGACTCCCTGGAGTTCCTCCAGCCCATTTGTCTGAAACAGCCACAGTGCTTCCTGTGGGGCATCTGGATGTTTTTATGGGGCTCCAACACAGCCAATCTGTGAGCCCCACTTCAAATTAATCAGCCATGGACACTCTCAAATCCAACCACAGTGACAGAAACCAGAATAGATGAAAGCCTCCAGGGCGCACAGGGCAGCAAGCCCTGGTTCAAATTTTTGTGCCTTTTATTAGCTATGTGAGTCTGCTCATATGAAGAAGGGCTGTGAGCAGTGCCTGGCCAGTGAGTGCTGGTGAGGATCAGAGGAGATACCCGTGAATCTCAGCAGGCACTGGGCAGGAGAGAACCATTGACACATCCAACAGCCCCATGCTCTTGGTCTGCCCTGCATTGCCCACAATCTGTAGGACTGGCCAGGCCTCAGCATCCTAAGCCTTCTGGGCAAAGCTACAGTGAACATTTTGATTCTTATGTTTCGAGTACAGCTAGCTCCACCTTTCACAAAGGCTAGCTGTATGCAGGATACAGCAAGGCCCAGGTGTCAGGGCCAACATGCCCTCCCCTAGGTAGTTTTTTCCTTCTTGTTATGAAAATTTGTGAATACATAAAAGAGCTGAAAGATTTATATTATTAATCCCATACATCCACCACCAAGATTGTACGGTGGTTAACATTTTGCTATATCTGCTTTATCACCTACTTCCAACCCATTTTATGTTTTGATGCAAACTAAATCACAGGCATCAGTACATTTCAACTCTGAACACTCCAACATGCATATCATTAACAGATCAAGATTTGTTTTTTGTTTTTCAAGTAAAATTTATATTCAGCAAAAAGCCCATATCTTGGGGATTGGATGTTACTTTTTAAAACTGGTTGCTATTTAGCTTTGGTTTGCCCCTGCTGGGCACCATTTGCATTGGGTGGATTGTGTCCTAGAGCCAATAAGGAGAAGGGTGAGCAGCTCCAGGAAGTGGCTTCCTGGGGGTCTGGATGTACATGGGAGGGTGGGGCTTCAAGATTGAGTTCTGGCAAGGAACTGGCATGGGACCAGAATTTAGGGTCATGCCCAGAAGGACTGAGGGCTGCCTGGGTGCGGGCCTGCGCCTCGTGAGGGCTTTAATCCTAGCTCTGCCATTTCCAGCTACATGTCTGTGAGATATTCTGGACTGCAGGGCCTGGCTCAGAGTGCCTGGACCAGGGCAGGAAGAGACTCTGACTGTCCCGCACTTCCCTGCAGGGTCTCTCCTTCATCACCTTCATCTGTTATGTGGTATCCTCGGCGTCTGCCTTCCTCACAGTGCCTCTGCTGGAGTTTCTGCTAGCCCTCTACTTCCTCTTTGCTGACGCCATGCAGCTGAATGATAAGTGGCAGGGCTTGTGCTGGCCCATGATGGTGAGGACCAGGGGAACAAAGGGAAGGGTGGGCTGTGATGATATTCATTGCAGAGCATCCATATGAGGAATCCAGAGTCCTGCATTTCAGCCATGCCCTGTCTTCAGAGAACTGGAGGGACAGTTTGCAGCTGGTAGTCTTCAGATAATCTAGGCCCCAAGATCAGTAGCTGGACCTTTAAAGCAGGTTATGGTGCCTGCAGGGCAGATCTGTGAAGCAAGGAACCTGGAGACCATCTCTGATCACCAGGTGGCGCTGTTGCTCCCAGTGGGGCCTCGGAGGAACCCATGTCAGCCACAGGAATTCAAGCCATTTTCAGAGGCAGGGCAGGTTAGCTTACTTGCAGAGCTTGCCCAGACTTAACCACATGGCATCCTAGTCTTGTTTGATCACCTGGGAGCCCCAGACCCCCACCAGTGGTCTCTGCTAAATGAATGTGCCATAGAAAAGAGACAGCAAAGGTTGGGCTCAAACCCTGGTCTCTTGACTTTACCTCCAGCATCCATCCTTTCACCCTCTGGAGAAGGCTGTACCTGTATCCATAAGCAGAAACCATGATCTATAAAGGGACTGTCCACAGTGTGTAGCAAAGCAGGGCCTAGGGCCAGGTCTCCATATTGGAGAATCTGAAAGGAGCAAATTGACCAGGTTTCCAGCTTTCATCTCCACCAAGGGCCAAGCCACAGAACAAGCTGCAGCCTGACCAGGGTCAAGGCAGCATCAGCCCTGACCGGAGGCATGGTGGGAGTGACAGCAAGGGCCAGGACAGGACAGGACTCCACAGTTGGTGGACCTGGGTGTGCCAGGACCTGACTGCCAGGCCTCCTCCATGCTGTGCCCCAATCCAGAGAGCTCAGGATGGTGTGGCCATGCCCCTTTCTCCCCAGGACTTCCTGCGCTGTGTCACCGCTGCCCTCATCTACTTCGTCATTTCCATCACAGCTGTTGCCAAATATTCCGATGGGGCTTACAAAGCAGCTGGGGTGAGCAGCAAGCCCTGCCTCTGGGAAGGGGGTGCCAAGCAGTGTTCCCCTCTGAAGCTCTGATTCCTCTCTGGATACTTGCTTGGGGTGGGACCCAAAAGAAATCCTTTTCCTGCTTGGGCCTCTTGGGCTCCCTGAGTTTTTAAAGGCTGGTTCTCAAACCAGACTCAGCTCATTCTCCCATTTCCCCTTACTTGGAGGGTTTGTGCCTATCTGGCTGGGCATCTTCTCAGTGCCACCGCCCCCCCCCCACCATGCCCAGCCTCCTGGACCAGGGAGGGGCTCCGTGCTTCTAGTGATATGTTCATCCACCCTGAGCAATGTCCCCTGCCACATTCTCTGCATCTGTCCCACAGGTTTTTGGCTTCTTTGCCACCATTGTGTTTGCAATTGACTTCTACCTGATTTTTAACAACGTGGCCAAATTCCTCAAACAAGGAGACACCGCAGAGGAGAACACAGCTCAAAGGGCAGAAGGTAAGTGACTGCCCTGAGGTTTCTGCCAGGAAACCCAGCTGAACACCTCTAGGATCGCTGTTGTGGCCCTGTCCTCCACTGGGGATGCTTCAGGTAGTCAGAAGCTGTTATAGGACCATGAAGTGTTTTTATAGCCTCATGTCATATTCCCTCAATCAATCACAAAACCTGTCCTACCAAGGGCCTCAGGCTTTCAAGGAGGGGCAAGCTGAACACATGCCCAGTACCTTTGGCCCTACAAGGCCCCCATCCTGGATGAACCCTCAGGGTAGCCAGTCAGTCTCAGGACAGTTCTCCACCTGGGATCCAGAGTGACCACCTGCCTGGATCCTGCTTCCTCTGTTGTCTGGTCTGCCTCAGACCTAGGGGTTAGGGACCCAATTTCTCATCCTCATCTGCAGCTGCCAGGCAAACCCAGGAGTGTTTGGATTTTATTCCCACAGAAAGTGCAGTAAACATTCTGGTCCCTCAGGCCATCCTTGTCCAGCTCAGAAGGCCAGCATGTAAATGACTGATCTCTTAAAAAAAGAAAAATAAATGCTAAAAGTTGGAAGGAGTTTATCTGACAACATAGCCATACTGTTGTGCCTTTAGGTGCTTAGGCTCTGCACAGGTTCATCAGGAGGTGCCACAGCTAGTTTGGAACTGCAGCCTCTCCTGGGCCTTCCTTAGTCACAGCCCAGAGAAGGAGGAGGGGCAGTGTGGGTCTAAGTGCTGACCTCGGATGGAGACCTGCTCTTGGGCTCCAAGGCCTGTTGCCCATTTCCCTGCCTTTTTCAGGTAGACTTGGAACAAAGGCCAGTGCCACTGTTGGCCAGCAGCTCAGAGACCTTGCAACTGAGTTGATGAGATGTTTGGCTCAGTACCAGTCTTACACCATCCTCATGTCCCCTGTGCTTGCCCAGGCCTTTGTGTCACCCTTTCTTTGACTACCACATGCTGGCACTAGGTATGCACAGATGGACATGAAAACTCAGTCTAGACAGAAGTTGAACCCCAAAGCAGAACTGCACTGGACACAGCAAGGCATGTGCCATACCAGAGGTACAGGAGGAATATCAGGGAAGGTCTCCAAATAGGGTGGCAACTACAATAAAATGGAGCTAACAGGTAAAAATAAAGCAGCTGAGGGTGGCCCCTTTTATGCCAGCCTGGCCAGAGACTTATGGGGGTAACCCTGGAAACACTGGAGTTGGGTCTTGATGGATGTATAAGAGTGAACAGTAAGAAGACATGGGGCTGGTGGAGGGAGAGGAAAGCAGAGTGTAAGGTGCTTGGTATAGGTAAGACCTTCTCTGGAGCCATCAGTACCTGTAGCTGGGCAGACAGACGAGGGAGCTCTCAAGGGCCTATAGGCCCCACCTTGGAATTGAGACCTTCCCCACTGAGTGCCCGTTGTCCCAGGTGGGACCCTTGGTTGTTAGGAACCACCAGGTTCCCAACAGCTGGGCTCTGGGGCCATGGAAATCTGTGCAGCAAACATGAGGTTGAAGAGTGCTGGGCTGGCCATGGAGGGGACAAGCATCAAAAAACAGCAACTGGCAGTGGGGTTGTGGGAGGGCTGGGGAGTTCCAGAGGGCTCTGCAGAATGATCTTCAGTAGTGGGATTTCAGGAACCCTGAGTCACACCTCACTGACAGGCCCTTAACATTATAAAACTGTGATCACAATATCAAACAAGGAAGGGGAAGGGAATTGAAACTATGGAACAGCTAAAAATGGATTGCTGGTTTTGCAGTATATTTTAATTTGGGGAACAAGAAGCTAGCTATTTTTGCCTTCTCCTGATAGATTGGGGACACCCTCTGGAGTCTTGTGAGGGTATAGGGAAGGGGCATCCAGACTTCAATCTGGAGTGGAAGTGTCCCCATCTCCCCCACCCCATTCCCAGAGATAAGACTGCCTGGGGAGGGGCCCAGGGCTCCTACCAACAACCTAGCTGTGCCTCTCCAGGGACTGTTCCCAGGCACTACTGCCCTAGTGACTCCTGCCCAGCATCCTCTCTGCTTTCCTTTCAGAGGAGAATTCCGACTCTGACTCTGACTGAAGGCCTGCCCATTCCAGCAACATGAGCCACATAGGGCCTTCAGGACGGCACCTGCCTGACAGGGCTGGCTGGGCAGTATGGCCAGAGGATGCTGTGTGTCAGAAGGAAGACTGCCCAGTGGCCCTCCCCACTGCCTCCAGGTTATGTTCCTGGGCCCAGCACATGAGACTGCACCCCATGGCTTAGTGCTATTGAACCATTCCACATGCGAGGGCATCTTGAATATTCCACCTCTCCCTTGAATATTCCGCCTCTCCCGCATACCTTAAGCCCTTCAGCCTCACTACCAAAGTCAAGCACAAGGAGCCGCAGCCTGCCACAGCCATCAGCTCATGCTGCGGGGTGGAGTCAGGGCGGGAAGGGGATCCTCTGTTTCGACTAACGGGCATGAACAGAGACAGAACCACTGCAGGCCAGCCCACCAGGGCCCCGTGGTCTTTGCTTGGAGTGCTCCTGCTCACGCAGCACTTCGGTAAGGAATCTTTTGTTCAAGAAGCACAAGTTCCTCCCTCATTGTGAAACAGGAGGGAAAATGACCTTAGCCTTACTGTCCAGGAGAGGATGACACCCACCCAGCCCTTCACACCCTGGAAACATCTTCAGGTGAGATGACTGTTCCAATTCTAACCTTGTTTCAGACAAGAGCTCACAGACGCACAGGTCAGGGCCAACACAGAGGAAACCCATTGATCCATGGCAGTGACCATGTCATCGGTGGCTGGGCAGGCCCAGCTAAACTTTTCTGGTAGCAAGTGTTCTCACTGTCCTTTCTGGACACCAGGGCAGGTCTATTGACCACCTCATGAGAGATGAGATGAGCCCTCTGTGTCTGCCTAAGGATTTTTTACTGTTATGTATCTTTGATGGCATTTTGTACCTTTTTATAAATTTTTTCTACAAAAGAAGCTTTAACAAATGGCATTTTCTGTGAGCCATGCGGCCTCATGAGTGAGCCAGAGTTCTGGACCCATGTTTTGGGCATTTATAACCTTATTCTTATGCATGTGAATCTCCTACCCTAAAAAAAAAGCCTTAATGGATTAAACTAGACCAACTGCCTGCTTGGAGTGTGATTGAAAAACTCTTCCACCACCCAGAGCAATACTGTGCAATATTCTAGCACGCTTCAGCACAAACTAGCAACAAACACATGGGTAAACCCTGACAGCTCTAGGTCTTAGCAACAAGGCGTGCACAGTCACTCTGTGCCAGGGCTAGCATAGGAATCTAGCTAGCATTTGATCCTCTTATTTCATCTCATAGTCAAGGAACGGAAAGAAAGGGTAGGTACTGGCCCAGGGCCTTATCACACATCAGGATTACCTCCCACAGTAGCCAGACCCTAGACCTTTTGAGGTTTGGAAACTGCACAGGGCACCTCAGAGTTGCAGCCTAGAGGACCCTGGTCTGTGTCTGGCCCAGGCTGATGGGAAGAGGCAAGGCATTTTACCCCAACTGTCACACACAACATGTTCTGAAAATGTGACGAAAGTTGAATGGGAAGAAGCCAACAGAGCGCATGGTGGAGTTTCTGCTTCACCCTGCCAGTCCAGCAGTGCTGGTATCATGGAGGCCATAGCATCCTATGGACTGGGGCTCTGTTCCACCTCCACTGAGCAAGCCCATTTCAGAAGCTGGGTCCACAGCCTTTAGGTAGCAGGGGCAGCGAGGCAGAGAGAAGAGACAATAGCATTTTTATATGTTCATTTATTAAACAAGAACTCCTTCATGACAATTTAATACAATATTTATTAGCGATTAGTGTTGAGAAAATTATTTCCCTCTACATACAAAAATACAGATTTGAACAATGAAAACAGTCAAGACAAGTACCATGAAAAATTGGTCCTTCAAAAGAAATAAAGGGAGAAGATCAAGGGCAATGTTAGGCTTTGTGTGCTGTCAGGGACAAATCAACAGGAGCAAATGCTTTGGGGCCCCTAAACCACATCAAGTTTATAGAATCAAACCCAAGAGCCAGTCAGAGCCACGGGAGGTCCACCCCACCACACCCTTGTCAATTTGAGAGGCCAGGATAGAGCTCTGTCCCAAACAGCATAAACCAACATTTGTCCAGTGGCCATCACCTCAGAGCACCCCACAGCTGTGCCTATAAACTGCCAAAAAGACTTTCCAGAAGCAAAGTGGGACAATTAACGTTGCCCCAAAAAAGTGCCAGTAGGTAAAGTACCAATGAATGATCCTAATGGAAAGTTATTTAGCTTTTGACTGGACTTCCGTCATATTATAGAATTACATGTTTTGAATCTTCAGAAGGACAAAAAATAAAGCTACAATTTCATGTTTCAGTAAATATGTACCTTCATTCTGCAATGGCTCAACTGGTTTACTCAAGATTATCTTTGACTAGACACAACTCAGTCCTACAAGGGTGGGAAAGCAGAAGGAGCCACTAAAGAGTCTGCTTATGCCCTGATTTCACCTGTTCCTCACAGCAAAGCATCTACTGTGTCCAGGCCTGAAACCCCGAGAGGGTCATGAGCCACCCAGGGCATCCATGAACCCACGTGAAGTCCGAGTGGAAGGTGAGGCCTAGAGACAGGCTACTACTGGGTTTCCAGAAACCAGGTGACACCGAGACTACCCTGGAAGACTCCAGGCCTTAGAACACCTTCAGGTTCACCAGGGGAACAATACAGGGAACCAAACATGCATTTTCCACTATTTCAGATCCAATGAATGAGAAGTCAGAGCATGGGTAATCTTTTCTTTTGGAAGCACTTCCCTATTACTGTTTGAGGTGAGTGACACTCAGTCACTTCAAACTGAGCAAAGGATTAAACAATGCCAAATGCAATTATACTGACTCATAATTATTTCACAGAAATATACTCTTACTCTCAGACTATTTAAATGAGCAGAAACAAGATGTAGGGGAGATTTAGCAGAGAGGAGATAGGAGTAGCAGGGGAATTTTGTTGTTGTTGTTTTGGTTTTATTTTCTTTTTTAAAATACATATTAAGTTGAGAGGGAAAATGGCCCAAACCTCAAGACCAGCATTGTTTAAAGCAATATTAAAAGGACACAATCTAAAATCATGCTACAAAAATAGTGTTATCTGTTTTAACTAAATGTACATCTTTTTTTTCCAATTCCATGATTGACGAGAGTGCTTATGTGACACATGGAAGGCACCAAAGGTGAAGTGATTATTTATCTTAAAATATACAAAGACAGAATTAACTGCTTTGAAAAAAAAAAAAAAAAAGTCATACCTGTAATAAATAGTTTAGTGTTTTGCCTACAAATTTCAACATATACAAATAGTTTTAATCCCTAGCATTCTCTTAGAGGGAACCATGTCAAACTAAATCAAGTTTTGAAAAGCGCTGATTTTATGCAAATAGATCAACTTCATCATGATTTGAAAACTCATTTTTAAGTGGCTGAGAAGAGAAAGCTGGAAACAGGTGGCCCCCTCCGTGGACCTGGGTCAGCACGGGGTGGGGGAAATCCCAGGCCTCCTGCCCTTGCCCATGTCCTCCCCAGCCCTGGGACCAGGCAGTTTTCCTTTCAAGCCCTGAACATGTGCATTCTGCACTTCCATAGAGAGGAGAAGGGAGTCTTGACACTTGCAATATCAATCTGGGAAAAACCGGGAAGGCGAAGCAGAGTCTGCAGAAGGAAACAACCGTCAGTTAGGCCTGGCCTGGCCTCATGTGGGCATCAGATTTTCCTCCACTGTCCTTAGTCCCTACTCATGCTTTGGGTGGCTTGCCTGATAAAATAGGGGGTACTTTCAATGGGGTGTCAGCAGCAGCATCCAAAGACAACTCACACTAGACAGTTTCAAAGTGTGACTGAACCCCACAAATCGTCAGAACCTTCTTTCACACCATCTCTCTTTCCAGGTGTAATTATGAAAAGAAACTCTAGGCCTTGCCCTAAATCCCACCAACAAAGCTGATTAAGATAGTTTCAGACACATTCTTACCATAAGAATTAGAACATTAAAAGTTCCAATAGCTCACCAGAGTCCGAGCAGTATTAACCTTTAACCAAAGGCTCGCCTGAATTCCAGTCAGCACACAGTGTGGACAACTAGCTCAATGAAACAAATTTGCTAAACTTCATTCTGGGCAAGCTGCCTGTGATTCAAGTTCATGATTTGAAAACTCATTTTTAAGTGGCTGAGAAGAGAAAGCTGGAAACAGGTGGCCCCCTCCGTGGACCTGGGTCAGCAAGGGGTGGGGGGAAATCCCAGGCATCCTGGGATTTTCTTTACTGTTACATTTATGGAATAAGAAAAACTAGAAAAAAGTTCCAGAGGTTGAGAAATTATACTGAAATGGAAAAGAATATACTCCAGACCAAAGAAGGACAAATATAAGACTGCTGCCTCTGTTTCTAGCCGAGGTGTGTGCAAATGTTTATGGTCATAAAGAACACAACAGTCCAAGAGAACATTGGCTTTCAGAAGAAAATTCTTCTAGAGCTAACATACTGAAGGTAATTTTCTTTTAGAGAGTTTCTAAATAAAGGAAACATAAAAGGTCAGATATTTCAAATTACTTTCTCAACCAAACATCTTCTGATTTTTAAGGTATCTCCTGAGGAAAGAAGAAAGATTTTTATAGTCAGGAAAGTTTACAAAGTGCAAGGGTGGCCCTCTTAGGTCTACGTCCTGCCTGGGGTGCACCTGAGCCAGCTCAGACTCAGACTAGATGCCAGGAGGCAACAGTATGGAGGAATACCAGTCCCCAAAGGTCAGCTCTTGTCTTCAGGCTGATTCTGAAACCCAAGATCTCACTCTTCTAAACCTAAGAGCATAGAAAGGTAGTGAGCCAAGAAAGCCATCAACAGCCCCCTTTTCTTTCCTCCTCACTTCTCACTGGCCCCTGTGTGGACCTCACCTGCCCACCAAATCCCTTGCCTAGACCAAATCCCTGGTCCTAGGAGTGGGTGCTGATTAAACTGGACAGACCAAGGAAAGAGAGAAGCCTTGGATCCTGCAACTTCACGAGGAACTAAAAAGGCACCTGGAGACCTCACAAGGTAACAGCAGTCCCTTGAGCCAGAAGCAACTTTTCCTCTGCTCATGAAAATTGCCCAGCAGCTCTCAGCCTAGAAAGTGTGTTACCCATTCTGCTACTTGTTCAATGTCATTACTGCTCTGCAGACAAGGTCTAGAGAAAATGACAATGAGGTAGTGGCACAATGACTTCATGATTGCTTTGTTTTGGACACAGATGGCACAGCAGGAACCACTTAATACTGTCTACTAACTTGGCCACAAGTCTTCATGTTCCATTTTTTTGTTAGGACAAGTCCTAAGACCTACCCACAAGAAATCTGACATGAGACCCTGGTCTACCTCTGAAAGCACATGGATAGGTGAGGAGTTTCTTCCAAATAGCGCATGCAAAACTAGGAGTAGAGGTGACCTTGGGCCACACACAAGGGTTATCTGAGGCTCATTCACAGCAAGCAAGAATTCATATACATGTGCAGACAGAGTTAGGGTTTTGTCTCCTCAGAGAATGCCTGTGGCTTAACCCAGGTCTGAGTCACTAGGAAAGCTTTACAGAAGGCAGATAAAACTGCAGACTTGAAGAGAGCAGGAGTGTGTTCACAAAGCTGTCACCAGAAGCATCTAGCACAGGGTGGAGGCCAAACATACTTGGCCTGTTGCAGGGGATGGTAAAGGGGCCCCAGGGCCAAGCATTCAAGAATCTGGTGCCCTTGCTGGTTTCCCTGTGGCTGAGCAGCCAATGGCAGCACTTCAGTGACCATTGCTAAGAAAGATGTGGGCTTGAAGTGGGGTCACTACTACATTCTTGCCTTTTTTTGTAGACAAAAGGCAATCTCCCTTAGATGGCTGTTTATTTTACATCAAACTCCACTGAGAAGATTTTAATCTGTGTATGTCCTTACCATGGGGCCAACAAGTATCTTTAGGTTGCTTTTTTTTTTTTAGTTGTAGATTGACACAATATCTTTATCCATTTTTACGTGGTGCTGAGGATTGAACGCAAGCGAGGCAAGCGCTCTACCACTGAGCCACAATCCCAGCCCCAATATCTTTAGGTTTTCATGACTGCATTCTCTCTGTATGAAAGGGGAAAGGAGTTGCCTTCCATGACTTTAGCAGTGCAAAAAGAGGGTAAAGGAGTCAGAAGGGGAAAAGCACCCAGCCAACCAAATCAATGCCAAAATAAACTTTCTCTAAAGATGTATTTGCATCCATCAAAACCACCAGAGGTTCTAGCAAATGATGAGGGCTGCTACATCTCCAAGAACACACCTCCCTTCAAATTGTGCTCCAACAATGAAAGCCAATTCATCCCACCAGAAAACAGAAATCTAAGGTTGCCTTAACCTTAGAATACCTTAAACCTAAGTGACACTGTTCTACACTGGAACTACTAAATGCAAAATTGTTTCCTTCAATTTGCTAAGAGATCATTTTAAGACCTCCAAATCTAGATTGTCTTCTGTCTGTACATAGAGGCAACATAAGAGAAATGCAGGTATCTTTAAATTCACGGTAGACAGCTGTATTCCCTTCATAACTTTTTCCTCACCACATTATGGGTATGTGAGGAAATAGGGCTGTACAGTATACCAACTAGAAAGTGTACAGGCCACTTCCAGTTCTAGTGGGAGCTAATTAAATAGCACAAGGAAATAACATGGGGAAGCCTCATAACAAATCATATTAAGTAGTTACAGGGACATAAATAATCCAAAGAATCTGTCACTAAGATGCAAATTAACGCCAAAGTCTCTGTGTATAAGGCATCATCACTTTTTATCATCCCTCAGCATTTCTGGTCTTGACTGGCCTCAGAACTACTTCTTTTTGCTGATAGTACATAATAAAAGGCAAGTCAACAGTCTCCTTTTAACAGATGATAAATTGGTTTTATTGAAGTGGCTTGGAAAACTTGAGCAATCAACTTGCTTGAATGGTATTCTCTTTCAATCTCACTTCAAAAGTAGCCTTAATAAAAGGCCAAGTAACTTGACTCCCAGCAGATATCTGATAAAGTTCAGGGTGGTCCTTCCAAGCAGGCCTGATCCAATGCAAGGCTCAGTCTTTGTGACCCTGTTTTAAGTGGAATTCTCTTTTTTAAGATAACCTCAATTTGGAAGAGAACCTCAGTTTTGATTATGTAGACACACTCATCAAATGCAGAATATGTAAAATGAACAGATAAAATTCAGATGTCATCAGCTCCCCACACATCATTACATATAACAGGTTCAATGCTTGTGAAGCATGATACGTACTGACTCACGGGAGGACGGCTCTATTAGCTACACTGCGCACCACACCCAGCTGCAACTAGGCCAGGCTGACCTCTGTGGGAGAAGAGAGGGGTTACCACCAGACAAGCCGGGTCATCCCCTGATGCAGACTTGTGCTTGAACATGTGACCTGGCCACTGCCTGGATAGGAAGTGCAGAACTGGACTGTACAGGATGTTGGGCTTAGGAAGCTAACCTCTAACCTGACCACCAGCCACAACATGGCACTACTCAGTCCTGTGGAGTCCCAACCTAGCAGCCACCCATCCTCACTGCTGAACAGGATTTGCTCTTTTCTGAAGAACACAATGCCACGTGTGGGGACTTCCTATGAATTCTCTTCTCCTTACCCCAAACATACACCACCCCTCTCTTCTGGGTTGTCTACCTCACAAGACATTGCTAAGGCTATAAACAGCCCTCAGTACAAGATCCTGGGGGTTCTCCAGACTACTACAAAATCCTCCCACCAGTGGTGCCTTTTCCTTGGTGAGGGCTAAACACAAAATATGAGAGCTACAGTGATGTAAACATCAAAACAGTTTAAAGAGTGAAAACCTGACAAACTAAAATAATTTTTTCATTAAAAGATATTAGTTTTTAACAACAACAACAAATTATAACATTATAGGGTCTTACTTAACCCTCTCATTCACCATACACAGAAAAAAATCTTCACTTTTATCAAGAATCAATCAAAAACCTTAAGTAACTAGGACTTCCCCCAACAACTCCCAAGAGCTACTGTTGATAGTGATGGCGCTCAGGCCCCCGGGGCAACAATCAGTGCCTTCTGAAATCTCAGTGGGAGGACATGTCCTGGTGCAAATTCAAGTATTTTCAAATCCTAGACAAATCTATTCAGAATCACTTTAGAGCTCACTTAGAAAATGAGCACACACCCCTAAAACTGAGGTGAGTGTTTGTGTGTGCTGATTTGTAACACAAAAACACACCCCCACGTGTGGTCCATGAAGCCAGCAAATAGGCAAGTGCTTTGGCTGGTGAAATGGATTGTTTCTTTTGTGGCTTTTACCTGAGTCCTTAAAATTACAGACACCCCACAATTCATTCTCAAAGTATTTAGGGTAGGCAGGAAACTGGAAAACAAGGTGGTCTCCATATTCCTGGAAAAGAATCTGGGACTCAGGAAGATGATTCATTTGAGGAAAAATCTAGCAATGTTTCAGCAGAGTAGGAAAGAAAAGGCAACCCTCCTGTGAATCAGGCAATCCTGTGGAGCTGTCCCCCCACAGGACACCAGCTTTTCCTGTCCCTGTTATGACCAGGCCTGGTAAAAAGATCTACCAGCACATCCATTACCAAAACCCTCAGAGTTCCCCATGGCCTCCAGAATGTGCTAGCTGCCTGGATGCCCTGGGTAGGGAAGACAAGGAGGGTGGATCCTGGTAGTCAAACTCAATACCCATCCAGAGCACTGGTGACTGTTCTAACCCTAACCTCATTCTTTGACATGTATTTCCCCTCTTTAGCAGCCCCATTTAACCCAAAGTCTTGACTCATCATAAATACATGACAGGATGGCTCAGAGTCAGGTAGGAGCCTGCACACTGGGACACTTAAGCCCTAGAGTACAGGAGTTAGTGAGACCAGTGGCTCCCACAACCACCCAACACTGGAAGACATGGGTCTTTTCAGGCCACCAAGGACCTGTCCACTGGGCCACTCTGGATGCCCTTTCCCAAAGCGAACTTTAGAGGACAAAATTCAACTAAATCACATGGAAGTTTGACGTGCTGAGGGAAGAAAACTCGATTGGAAAGATGGGCATGAGGGTGGGAGGAAGGAGGACTCCAGCAACCCTCACGTGTCCAGGCACTGGATCTCGGGGCGACTGTCCACATCTCTGGACTCAGTGCGGGCTCGGATATAGTCATTGGTGCTCTGCTGGCGGATACTGACTCTCCATTTCTGCACAGCCAGGAACGTGTTCACTGCATAGGCTGCTGTGGCCAAAAAGCCAAATATCTAAAATACAAAGACACAATTCACCTTGGGCATGCAATCCAAGAGGCCTCATGGGGACCCCAGCTACATGCAGCCCCTTTTAGCTGCACCCTATCCTCAGCCCTGTGGAATGTGTGGCTGTCACACCTGGTGGAGGTGCTCATGTGATCCACAAAAGATCCTGCCACAATCAAAGCCAGCTTCAGCAATTTAACAAGGCCCTGTCTCAAAATGAAAAATAAAAAGGGCTGGGGACATAGCTCAGTGGTAAAACATCCCTGAGTTCAAACTCCAGTACCCCCCAAATACATTTTGGACCTTTTTTTTTTTTTTTTTAAATCACTAAGTATCTCTTTTACTGTTTGTACCTTCATGCCCTTTGGTCTCAAATGTGAGAAAATAATGTAGACAAAATGTGATGTAGACAGAATATTAAATTCTCACATGTGAGCCTCAAATCAAGCCACAGGGCTGAATTCTGAATCACATCTCCACCTGCTGCCTTGCACCCAGGCAGCTCCAGGGAAGACACAGTGGGGTTTTAATTACTTGGGAAGGTTTAGAGAATCTACTGAGCAGCACTGAGAGAGAAGCCTTTTAACTCTCCCCAACTACAAAAATGAAACTTGTTCTTTATGAATCAACAGCAACACAGAAGCTTGAAGCTGGGGAGAGATCAGCTCCCACGCATCTCCCCACCCTTCATGTCAGTCTCCACATTCAAGTTAAGAAAGAACTCAAGGAGGATGAGTAGTAGGACACATGCGAGGGAACAAGGCACAGAAAGTCCCAGGGGGTGTGAAGTCAGCCTGCATTTTAACCACTCAAGTTCTCTTACCACAGCAGCGATTTCTGCTCCGGTTTTGTGGTTTAAAGCAGCCAGTACAATTGAGGCAATAAAGAAAAAGAAAGTGCTGAGTCCAGTGTTGACCAAATCCTAAACAAAAAGATAAAATAATTTGAAAAGAACAATTTGAAAATCAACTGAAGAACTTCCAAAATAAGACACACAACATGCAACCTCCAATGGCCCCAAATCTCAGCCTTAATGTCAAGGAGATATTGGTCATACAAAGGAAGACAAAAATAACAGTTCATGGTTAATGGTTATTTGGCAAACCACCACAACAAAATCCATATTTTAACCTACCATATCACCAATTCTTGACTTAAATAGCAGCCACTATTTACTGTTCAGCATCCTGGTGTCTTTTTAATTTCTTGCAGCACTAGGGATAGAAACCAAAGCCTCGCAAAGTGCTAGACAAGTGCCCCACCACTGAGCTTATACCCTCAGCCCTCTAATGTCATCTTTTTTTAAAAAAAAATATTTTTTAGATGTTGATGGGCCTTTTTTAAATTCATTTATTTGTATGCAGTGCTCAGAATTGAACCCAGTGCCTCACACAGGCTAGGCAATAGCGCTACCACTGAGCCACAACCCCAGCCCCTCTAGTGTCATCTTTTAAAAAAGATGCTCACACAATGGTCTTGGTGTGGACAAAGTATCCCAAGGGTCCAAATGTACTGAGACTGGTGCAGTGCCCAGCATTCCCCACTTCCATGTGTAAGGTTTAAAGCACACTATTTTCAGACATTAAGAACACACTTTCTAGGGCTGGAGTTGTGGCTCAGTGGCAGAGCGCTTGCCTAGCATGTGTGAGGCACTGAGTTCAATTCTCAGCACCACATATAAATAAATAAAGGTCCATCAATAACTAAAAAAATATTAAAAAAAAAAAGAACACACTTTCTAACATAGTCTTTCAAACCTTTATGTCACTAAGTTACTGCAGGATTTTCTCCTAAACCTCTTGCAAAGCAAATGAAGTTACTTACCTAGTGTTTCACAGGTTTAACTCCTATCTTACTTATGGAAAGACCATAACAGTGATTAACAGTCTTAGGCAGACTAGGGTCTAACCCACACCCTGACTTCGGATGAGCTGCTTTGTTCCTATGTATCTTATGTGGAATAGCAATCCCTTCCTCTCAGACCTCTTCTGGAGGTCAAGCAGAAGTAGGTAGGTGACAAGCCAAGTACAATACCTGGCCCACAGTTGGGTCCTCTACACATTCACTGGTACTTCTGGGTCATACCATATGGCCTCTGTGATCTATGAAGAGGAAGAAAATACAGGAAAAAGACCAAACTGCTTAAGTGCTGATTGACTACACCATCAATACCTGGTGGTTCATGTGGTCTGGCCTGACTTGCTCTTTTTAAAGATGCAAAGAGACAAGTTCCAATTCAATAGTGCTGTGTCTGGGTAGTAGAAACCCCATCTGGAGTTCTATTGCCGAGCTTCTGCATGGGCTGGGGCAAAACTGCAAGGTAGGAACTATGAAGCTCTGTTCAGGAACACCCACCAGCAGGACAGGGTTCAGATGTGACCTGTGAAGCCAGGGAAATTTCTCACAAATTCAAGCCAGAAAGTGTCTAGAAACACTTGGCTCTGGGATAAGATACTGTAGGGGTGAAAAAGAATATAAAACTTCCTTCCCAAAGCAAAGATTCTTCAGAAAAGGGAATATATTTTATGATATAATGTTGAAGTTAAGCATCAAGCAAAACGGTGACTATGTAAAAATACAGATGTGATAAAGGGCTAGGTATTTAAGGGGAAAAATTTAAAAGTTGTAGGAGTACCAGTGATTTTAAACTTGTTTTAGCAATGACAATTAACATTATGAATAGAGACTGGAAAGATAAATATGATCAGGGAGTACGGGAAAACAATTCAAAAAGGATGTTTTAAAAAGACAAGATAATAATGTCCTACTACGATCCCCTACCATGTTATTTAGCTGACCAGATGAAACAAGGGGGAAAACACAAGCAATTGCTAATATGAACACGTTTGCCTTTTCAAATTCCACTGAACTAAATATATTTAAGTGCTGAAGCACTTGCCTCAAAAATGAACCTGAGTATTACTGCACTTCTAGAGCCGTGCTATCCCATAGGGCACCCTAACCACATGTGGCTGCTAGACATTAAACTCATTGAGCTACATAAAAAAAGAAGTTCCATGTTTCAATCACATTAGCCCACTGCAAGTACTCAGTAGCTACCTGTAGCTCATGGCAGCCACACAGGGTGGTACAGATCAGAAAACTTTTTCACTGTTAGAGAAGCTTGTTGGCCAGAGTTGCCCCAGAGCCAATGACCAGGTCACACAGGAGACAAGGACAGAGGAACAAGTAAAGCCTCACCACCAGGGTGCTTGCAGCTAACTCTAGACTGCAAAACACTTCACAGGATAGACAAATGACCCAGTGTTTCTAACAAATCAATAAAATAAAAAGAATTAATGAAAGGGAGTGGTTTGTGTGCAGGGAGTGGTTTGTGCGACCTGAAGAAGACAAATGTAAAAAGAAATTTTGAGACCAAGGGGAAATTTGAATTTGAACTGAATATTAAATAGTATTAAAGAATTGCTAATTCTATTTATATACAATCATATAATGCTGTATTTTAAAAAGAAAGGTAGAAGTTGGGCGCACACCTGTAATTCTAGCACTTTGGGAGGCTGAAACAGGGGAATAGCAAGTTCAAAGCCAGTCTCAGCAACAGTGAGGTGCTAAGCAACTCAGTGAGACCCTGTCTCTACATAAAATACAAAATAGGGCTGGGGATGTGGCTCAGTGGTCGAGTGCCCCTGAGTTCAATCCCCAGTACCAAAAAAAAAAAAAGAAAGGTAGAGAGGAAAGAAAGGATGTTGCTAACTATGAAACAAATCATTTTGAAAGTTTGTATTTCTTTCTCTCTCTCCTGACTCTGCCATGAGCTGAGCAGATTTCCCCCGCTGAGCCCTTTAGATTAATGGAATCACATATACTGACAAAATGCAATTAGGGGCATAAAGTCTAAAGGAGAATGACATAGTTCAACAATAACACTTGAGACAAGAAGAATATTCTCATACTGGCAGCCCTACCAGTTTGAGAGCTTACTATATGCCTTTATTCCCATTTTCTCACTTTATATTTAAAACAATCCTGCAAGGAAATATTATTATCTCCACTTTACCCATGGTAAGATTTCACTAATATAGGGCTCATGTGATTTACCCAGGTTCATGCACAGCCCTTAAAAGCCACTCTGGACTTGACCTGACCAGGTCTGTTAGCTTAAAACTTCTGGTCTTAACTTTCCCAAAAGCTACTTCTTCATCAAATAGGTCCTCCTATAGGGTGCTGTCTGCTCTGCAGCCCAGCCTGCACTTACTAACAGGACCTTGGAAACAACAGGCAACTGGGATACCAAACAAGATGAATACCTTAACCTTGTCCCCAAAGTGTGCATTAGTTGGAAAGGTTTGCAAGGCTCTCTTAAGCTATCTGTCTACTACACTATCGGTTGAGGTCACAACTCTAAGCATTTTCTTATAGATAACACAAACTTCATCTAAAAACCAGTTGAGGAGTACAAACCTCTCACAAAAACTTTGACAAAGTGCTTCCAGTTATCTTTTGGTTTTAGACCAAAGTTAAATTTAAAATACCATCACATTTTCCTCAGCTTTCAATGCTAAGACAAAACCAGTAGAGTTTTCAACTGACATTGACTTTTAGATCAGTAACTTTCCTTTCATTTTTCTCCCCAAAAGAGTTTGTGGGAGCATTCTGTCAGGAAGACCTTCCCATCTGCACACACAGGGACACCATGCGAGCAGCCTCGCCAGGCATAGCGACGGCTCAGGCTTCCTCCCACAGGGCTGTCCTCCCCGCCCTCACACACACCTGCTGCATGAAACACCAGCTGAAGAGAGACAAAGGTGCTCTGAAGTGCTCTCCTCATACCCCCAGTAGCTGTGACCCTCAGGCTTCTCTCATAAGCACAGAAACATGAAGCAGCTGGTTGTGCTTCAGAGTTTCTCCCTCACTGATTCCCTCTGAGCTCTTGCACATGCTTATTTGCAAAGCAGTATCAAGAAAACCAAATAATATTAAAATTCTTTCTTGTTCAAGGGCAAATAAGGACAACTAAAACAGTTTAGAAGAGGTGGCCTGGGACTGGCCAGCCTTCAGCTTCCCATGCCATCTGACAGGGCTGTCCAAACAGGGCTGAGAATTCAAACAATGGAGATGAGAGGACATGTATCCACTCAAGACATTCTGATCAAACCACCCAAACCCTCCAGTCCTCCTATTTGCTTTGAATTTGATAATATCCCTAGGCTTTGCATGCTTACTGGCATTTTCATTCATATTTTCAATTCTTCCAGAATCAATATTTTTATAAATGGCTTTTGTGTGTAGTCTGAAAAATATGCAAATGTATTAATTCCATTTTCTTTCCCATATTCTGCAAATACCAGTATAACTTGTCTTCTCAGATGATCATAAAATAGAAATGACATCTTTAAAAGGAACAACATAATTTTGTTATGACATTTCTACCATTAGTTAAGATTTAATTAATTTATTTATTTTTTACTCAAAGTAATTTAAAATTTCACAGTTGAGTTATAAAGAAATATTTAAATATCAAAATAAACTACAATCAAACATGACATGGAGAGACTCCAATTTTCCCTTGGAGCAAGCAGCATTTGATCCTTTCACAGTCAGAATGGTAACTTGTACTCACTGTCAGGTTCCAGTTGATCTGGGGGATCCTCATGTGAAGATTGAGACTGAACAGAATCAGCAAGACCCCAGTCACCACAAATGCACTACAGCTTACAAACTCAAAAAAGTAGAGGCCTTCACATGGGGAGCACTCCATGATGGTCTCGATGCAGATGAATGCAATCAGGGCCAAAATCTAGGAAGAAAATTGGAAACATACATGCATATGTATATTTAGTACACATCTGTGGAATTACATGCCCACCATATTTATGTACAGCTGCACAGTTTTCCTCTGGGGACAGCAGTGTAACTATAAGAAATATGAACTACTTCAGTTCTTCGGTAGAAACAGGTAGAGGGGCCTGAATGAAAGGTTGGAATTCCTAATGTAAACAGTGAAGGCTCTGCCACTACACTAAAACCAGTCCAATAAGGAGAGGCCCTCCTGTGAGTCACTGACCCTGGGGAGGAAGGAGGAAGCAGAAAGGAATACCTCTGTGATGTTTTAGTTCTTCCTTTGCCACCGTAATTTCAAGTATTGCCTATGCCTGTTTCCAATTTATGGTCTCTACCAGAGTTATGCCAGACACTGAGAGGACGGAATCCTGTGCCATCTGCAACTACGTTGGTGATTCATGTTGGGGTCACATAGGCTAACTGGCTTTAAAAGAATGATTGGTGCAATCTCCTCTTTCCTCAATTAAAAGCCCCCCAAAAGAAGAGGCCCCCTAATTAGCCTATATGCTTGTGAAAGTTTATCACTGGACTATATCACAAGAAGATAGAGGGCAGCTTTTTAAAAAATTTAAAATTCTACCATTAACAGAAATAATTTCTTTCTGAAGGACCAAAGTAACATTGTAAGCTGTATGTCTCAAGAATGTAAAGATAAAAAAAAAAAGAATATAAAGATCATAAAGTCAAATAGACATCAATAAAAATTACCAAGTGAACTTTTAAAGGCAGAGTTTAGGAGAAGAGGTGGCCCAAGGTTAAGCTGACGGCCCTAAGACCAAGGGAGGTCAAGTAGTCTTGAGCTTTGAACACCAGATCAGCCTTGGGCTCCTGGTCTCACCTCTGCTCCCCAGTGTCTCACAGCCCATCCCACATCAAGCCCACATTACCATGTCCAGGCCAATTCCCACCCTGTAGCTCAAGACAGCAGAAGCAGGCAGGCAGATGCAGGCAGCCCTGATATCCTCCAGAAACATGTCCTCCAGAGCCAGCCTCCCAGCTTCCCACGGGCCTTGTGAGCAATATGGAAGCTCTGCCTCCCCTTCCTTGCCCTATGGAGTCAGAATCTGCCTCCTGGGCTGGGGCTGTAGCTCAGTGGTAGAGCACTTGCCTAGCACGCGTGAGGCACTGGGTTCCATCCTCAGCACCATATATAAATAATAAATTAATAAAATGAAGATCCATCAACAACTAAAAAAATATTTTAAAAAAATCTGCTTCCTGACAAGATCCCCAGATTAACTATGAAAAGCAGCCAAGACACAGGCTGTTCTGGGATTCTTCCCTGCCTACTCAAGTCCCACTCACACCTCCTAATGCTCCACTCACAATGCTACCCACTCCCCATGCTGTCCCTGAGTTTCTCCATGCCACGTGTCACTGTATTCCACCCTGCCCCAGGAAAGTGTTTTATACCTACCACTATGCATCTCTCTACATCTTGAGTGTTTAGTGCCAGGGCCAAGCCAACTCTGGTCCCTTCCTAAGGCACCAAGCACAGTAACTTGTAGAGTTGGCAAATGTGGCACAATGACTTGCAAAGCCCCACACCTACCTGTCAGTCTGTGTGGAAGGAAGACTGATTCTGCTATTACCATCATGGAGACTTCCATTCTAACCTTATGTGATATTCTCACCTTTCCAGTCCAAGTTAATATATTAAAGATGCAGATCTTTTTCCTTAAAGGATACAAGATTTCAGTTAGCAAGGAAATAGTTTAAGAGATATATTGTACAATATAAGAGCTACAGTTTCTATAACAATGGATTTATTTTAAAAATGATTGAGAGAGTAGAGCTTAAGTCTCACTAGAAAAAAATAAGTGAGGTGATGCTCATGTTCATTAGCTTGGTTGGACCACTCTACAATGTATATGTATTTCGTATCATGTTGTACACAATAAATATGTACAATTTTTAGTCATCCATTAGAAAATGAAAGAAAAGGCAGGGATCTCTACACTTTGTGCTTTTCCTAATGACTCTCTTTATAATTCTCCACAGGACCACAGCCTTTAATTCTCCATCTGAATTACATGCCTAACTTGCAATCAATACACAAAAGAAACAGTTCATATAAGGCAAACTCCTAAACATCTTTTTTATCCCCACCCCTGTAATTGGATCTACTAATCTTGGGCAAGAAATAACACACCATACTGATGAGTTACAAATGTTTCTGGTATGCTAACTTCAACCATATTTGTGTGGAAAGGTAACACCTAAATTCTGAAATATTAAAAAATGGCCTCAAGAAAATTCAAATCCAATAGACAATTTGTTCTAGCAATGAACATGACAAAAAAAAAAAAAATCACTGCTTGATGGCTCACAGTCTAAGAAATAAGTTTTTTTAATTAAATAAAAAGTGAAGTAAGCTAGACAATAAGAACAAAGGAGGAAAAGCAGGGAAGGCAAGTGAAGTGTAACTGGGGCCAGGGTGTAGGAACTGTGGAACTGTGGACCCTAGAAAGACTCGCTGAAAAGGGACTGAGAAAGAGCTGCAGGAAGCCAGGGTTGGCTGCCTGGAGGAAGGACAGGGTGAGGCAGGAGTAGCAGTAAGGTCCTGGCTTGCAGAAGGGGAGATCAAATACACAGAGCCCAGAGACATGGGCAGACCTGGATGTGTTGTAGCCTACAGTGCTCTGAGTGTGAGGAAAGCACTAGAGAGAGGCACAATCTGATTTGGATCTTAAAAGGGCCACAAGCTCAACAGACTAGAGGCAGAAGGCTAGGGTAGAAGCTAGAGAAGAGCTAGAAGGCCTGCAATACCCTGGAGAGGTTAGTGGCGTGATCTGAAGGTGATCAGCATAGATGGTGAGAAGTGTTGAATTCTGGGTGTACATTGAAGGTAGAGCCCACAGGATCTGCTGACTGATGATGGGATGTGAGAGGAAGAGGAAGGAAAGCATAATTCTAAGGTTCCTGCTTGAGCAACTGAAAGAATGGCATTGCCATATAGGGATGAGGAAGGCTGCAGGGGACTTGGGGAGGTGATCAGGAGTTCAATTTGGGACATGCTAACACTGAAACAGCTATCAGGCTTCAAGCAGAGCTAATTGTTAGATATGTGAACCTTGAATTCTGGGTGAAAGATTGGAATGGAGATGCAATTGGGATTTGGGAGACAGGATGGAATAACCACCCAGAGTGTGAGTACAGACAGAAAAGAAGAGGGCTAAACGCTAAGCCTGGGGTACTCCAACATGTTCATGATAGAAATAGCCAGACAGCCTAAATTTCAATTTCAGTTTGTTGGCTACCAACAGGGTATGGTAGCCAGGCCCTCAAATATGGCACCAACCAGTAGTCTCCTCAGTAGTCTCATCTCTGTGACACAATGAAGAGGGCTGAACTTCTTGCAGAAATAACTTCACAGGTTAAGACAGAAAAGTCACTGTGATTTCTTTCTTCCTTTCTGGGATCACTCATTCTGGGGAAAATGAGCTGCCATGTCATAAAGACACTCAGGTAGCCTTATATAGAAATCTAAGTGCCAAAGAACTAAAGCCACCTACCAATAGCCATGCAAATGAGCGGTCTTGGAAGCAGGTCCTCCTGTCCCAGGTGGGCAGGCCTTAGGTGATACAGCCCCAAACAACAGCCTGACTGCAACCACATGAGAACCAGAGCAAAGCCACTCTGGAATTCCTGACCTCCATAAACTGAAAGATAATAAAGTTCTGTGGTTGTAATCCACTAAGTTTTGAGGTAATTAATTAAGCAGCAATGGATAATATATTAGGAAGGGAGAATCATTAATATTATAATCATTGGGGCTGGGGTTGTGGCTCAGTGGTAGAACGCTTGCCTCGCATGCGTGAGGCACTGGGTTCGATTCTCAGCACCACATATAAATAAATGAATAAAATAAATGTCCATCAACATCTAAAAAATATTTTAAAAAATATATTATAATCATTAATGTCAATAAAAAGTACCTATTGCTCACTGGTTATACACCATTTCTCACTCTTTACCATTTAGTCCCTGACACAAACCTATGAGGTAACTGGTCAGATCAGGGTCCAGGATCAGGGCAGCTACAAAAAGGGAGCTGCCAGCCAGAAGCTGACGTCACCAATAGACACGCCTCCTGTCAATCAGTGGGTTTTCCTGACCTATCCAGGAAGGACTCTGGCCTTCTCTTCCTGCCCCCAAGCCCTCCCCTTCCTGACCGGGCCTTTTGAAATTCTCTCCACACCAGAGCCCCAGCGCCATTTCTCCCGGACACACTCTGATGGACGGGAGAATTCAGCCCAAGAGCGTATATTCCAATAAAGCCTTGCTGAGCTGCTTAATTCATCTCCTCCTGGTCATCTAGTCTTTACAGTAGCATTAGTCCCATTTTATACAGGGAACAGAAGTCCTATGACAGACAAACAGCAAGAGGAAATGCCAGGATTTCACAGCCAAGATTTGATCCTCATTCTCTCTAGCTCTTATGGCCTTACTATGCTATTTTTCTTATCCATAATATAATAGGTGCCTTCTTTGCATACCTCAAATGGTCATTATCTTCAAAATCAAAATATACAAAAGGGAATTCTACAAAAACAGTAACATGCTATATATAAAACAAGAAAATAAAATTATAATCTACACATAGTTTTTAAATCAGAAAACATATTATACATCTTGTTTTCTAGCCTTTTTTCTTCCAAATAGTATCTGCAGGCATTTCCACATAAAAAGAAACATACATGCTATTTTTAATGACTACATAGGATAAAGATATATAAATACACATATCTATACACATACCATAATTTCAACAATCCCTTGTTGATAGGTGTTTGGATGTTTTCTGATATTCAGCCATTATGAGCAGTACTTTTTTAGGTGGGGTACTGTGGATTGAACTCAGGGGCACTAAATGACTGAGCCATGTTCCCAGCCCTATTTTGGATTATTTAGGGAGAGGGTCTCACTGAGTTGCTTAGCACCTCACTGTTGCTGAGGCTGGCTTTGAACCCGAAATCCTCCTGGCTCAGCCTCCCAAAGCACTGGGACTACAGGCGCGTGGAAACACCCAGCCCAGTACTTTTTTTTTTTGCCTGATATTTGGCACAGAAAAATATCAAAACATCTTCCACCATCATGAAATCTAATAATCACTACTGAAGTAAGCCCACCGATTGCCCAATGATAACTCAGCCCAAATCAGATTGGAAGCCAACTTGTAGCAACAGAGGAATCAAAAGTAACCTAACTTCTAGCAACTTTACAGTGGACAAATATCAAGTGTAAAAATTTGTATAAAGATGTTTAATGAGATAAAAATATGGAAAAGCTAAGGTATTCACTAATCAGGAGGCCGTGGGTACCTTCAGAGAGCCTTTTCTGTGTAGTTCTTACCAGCTGACCTGTAGTATTTTCATAGCTGATAAGTAAATTGGCATCATAAGGTTGTCAGATTTACCTAACTATGGCTAGTAAGATTGACAACATCAGGGGCTGGGGATATATAGCTCAGCTGGTAGCGTGCTTACCTCGTACACTCTAAGGCCCTGGGATCAAACCCCAGCACCACCAAAAAAAAAAAAAAAAAAAAAAAAACGATCAGTAACATCATAAAGGAAGAGAAGAGGGAAAGGGAAGGGCTGGCTGGTAATTTTCTTACAACACTTCATAAATGCTCAATAAAGCTCAAAGTTACCACTAATCTGGGTGTAAACTGCTAAGGCCTTTCTGGAGGCTGTGATGTGAACAGTACTGTTCACCAACACATCCAAGTCTCCTTGTTCAGGCGCATGATGTGGTTGTGGATTTGTGCTACAGGATTTTCCAGAAGCAGATTTTCTCTAGAAGATGAAGCTGATGCTTCAGAGACTCTCCCTTGCATCAGTTCTAGCAGTGTGTTCACAGGGTTCTGTTTTTGTAAAACCTAAAAAAGTAAGTTATTTTAACAGCAATTAGCTAAGACCACTCACTACCTCCTTCCATTCCAACTTCCTCCGTCACAGCTCTTTGTGCCAAGTGATGATGGAACAGCAATGAGCATTTTGGGGATCCTGTTAATTGGAGTTGAGTGAGGGATATATTAAATTTGGGGTTAGCTGAAACTCTCACATATGGTTAAGTTCCTATAGCCCCCCAGGTTAAGAATGGCTTCCAGATACGCCTCAACATCCACTGCACTGACTGACCTGACATTGCAGCAAAGGGACAGGCCCCCAAATTCATGAGATAAAACACACCCTACAATGCCCAACTAGAAGAGTGTGAACAGTAGAGGAGAAACGGGGTTTGAAACATAAGAGACGGATGCTCATCTGTGGGAAGTTCATTAAAGTCATAAACGGTGAGTGGAGAATCCTATTATCACCAGTGCCTCCATGGAAGCTCTGCCTTATCAGGAATATACTCAGTAATGCCACACCTCCCACCAAGAACACACTCTACATTGTCTCCCTTTCATGGTGGAAATCACATGAAATTGAACTCATTCCAGGGTTTGTAGGGCACAAACCTATAGCACAGTACAGATAGCAAGTACACAGGTGGGAGGCTGCAGTTTTGTGTATCTCAGTGTATCATATTGAATTCTGGTATTCTGACAAATGTTGAACTGACAAAGTCTGATAGTTCCAACTAGAATGGTATACAAAAACTGCCTGCAACTCACTGAAATAGCCTGAAGAAACAAGTATTCTAGTGACAAACTCCTGCGCATATTCTTCAATAAATCAATGTATATAGAAGAGCTTTTCGGGGGATGGGAGGTGCATGCTAGGGATTGAGCCAGGGCCTCACACATGCTAGGCAATCACTAGACCATGAGCTACATCCAGCTCCTTAGAAGAGAATACTGATTGTACAACAATGTTCTTTTATTATTATTATTATTTTAGTTGTTGATGGACCTTTATTTTATTCATTTATTTATATGTGGTGCTGAGGATCGAACTCAGTGCCTCATGCATGCGAGGCAAGCACTCTACCACTGAACCACAACCCTAGCCCCTACAACAACTTTTTTTTTTTTTTTTTTTTTAAAGTTGTAGATGGACACAATGTCTTTATTTTATTGCTTTGTATGTGGTGCTGAGGATCGAACCCAGGGCCTCACGCCTGCAAGGCAAGCGCTCTACCACTGAGCTACAATCCCAGCCCTACAACAACGTTTTTAATACAATCTACTGACAACTAGAATCTTAGAGATTCTTGTGTAACAAATCTAAATTTCAGAATGATTTTGTGTGCTTTTTCAGAATAACTAATGACACTGAAGTTCAAATACAATAGGAAGGATCCATTTTAGTGGAGGCCAAAACAAAAACACACCAAAAAATGACTTCTAAATTCATAATTGAGTGTGCTTCTTATTCTAAATAAATATTTACTACTGTACCTGGTTTTATATTTTAATTGTATATATTTTTCCTTAAACTGATCCTTGAAAATCTTTATGAGTCTCAAGACCCCCTCCCCCAAAAACTTGGATCTACTTCTGGGTTTAGACAATGAAACATGAGTGGGTGAAACATCTGTTACTTCTAAGAGCAGTATTTAGGAGCCATGAACAATTTTACCATGTGCCTTTCCCTGGCCATGGCAGCCAGCAATGCTCCAGACCAGGGAAGGGGGTGAAAGGCAAATGACAAACACACGGACACATACTCAACCAAAGAAATGCAAACTGGGATAGCATTTTCACCTATCAGATTCATAAAAATATAAAGTGGCATATTGTGCTAGTGATGAAGCAGGCCACCTCCTACACTAATGGAGAAGGTACAGACTGGTCCAGCATAGAAAGTGATCTTGAGATCCTTGTCAAAATTATAAGTGTCCAGGGCCAGGATTGTGGCTCAGTGGTAGAGTGCTTGCCTAGCATGTGTGAGGCACTGGGTTCAATTCTTAGCACCACATATAAGGAAGAGAGGAAGGGAGGAGGGAAGGGAGGAAGGAAGGACCAAAGAAAGGTCCATCAACAACTAAAAAAATATATTGGGAAAAAATACAAATAAATAAAAATTTTTAAAAAATTGTTAAGTGTCCAGCAGGAATGCAGAAGTTAAATAAGTGACAACACATCTATGTACAGTGAAAAGCACAAGGCAGAAATAGATGGGCTTATGTGTGCTGGAGGGCAAAGATGTCCAGGGATACTTAAGGAACACAGTGCAGAATATTAGGCCTCTACTAGTCCCATTTTTGGTAAGGCACAAAAAGCATGAGGTTATCTGTATTCACAAAAACATTCTTATGTGTACTGAAGCATTTACATTAAACACTAAAAAAAAAATGGAGACCTCTATGAGTTAGGATTGACCAGGGTGCAGAGGAATCAGAGATTTTCTCTTTTTTATTTCAAACACTCATGGAGTATGTGAATATATAAGAAAGGTATACACTTAAAATTCATGCATATACATTTATAATACATGCATACATTACATATTAGAAATTTAAATGCAAGTATAACCAACTGTATATATGTATATTATATATATTTTATATATATATCACATATATATAAGTTCAGGAAGATTCTACAGTAAAATATTAATAGTGAATCCATCTACAACCATGTGGAATAGGTGGTTTTATTTTTGTAGTCTTCTTTTATTTTCTAAGATTTCTACATATAAAGTGTGTGTTTTAATCTGAAAAAAATTAAATGTTCCATTATGAACACTTTTGAAATATCCATGTTTATTATGAGTTAAATGTCAGTGACCTCTAAGAATCAATCCCTATTTGTTTTGAAACTATTCATGAATATTTTACAATGAAATTAAAAATGTCAATGGAAAATGAAAGCCACCCTGCAAGCCTACGCCAATTCCATTTCTTTATCGCAAGAGTTCATCATTCCAAATTCCCCTTGATGGCATGCAAACCTATTTCCTGGCCACCAACAAACTACATGCTGATAAAGCAGGCGCATAGTAAGAATCTCACTCCTGAACATGCTGACAAAGACAGTGCCCTTAGTATCTCTAAAGACTGGTCAAAATCATCAATTTATCAAAGGATCTGATTACACAGTTTAAAATATATGTACCTACAAAAACAATAGCATTTAGTACAAAATTTTTCATCCTGAACTATTTGAGAAGTCTTAAAAACCACCAGATGCTAAAATGACTCCCCATTTGAAATGTCTGTAGCAAAAGAAGTCTGGAGGGTACTGTGATGTTAGCAGGTGAACCTCCCAGCACGCTACAAAACTACCCTTCTACTGAAAATGTACCTAGGGTCATGTTTCATAACAACATCAAAAACATTGGGAAATAACTTAATCACTACTCTGTAAAATGAATTCCAGTCTGTCATAATAGCTGTAGATGTTCTTAGTGCTGATTATCAAATATTTGATTCCAGCACGAGATGCCTCTCACCTCCCCTGAAGTAGCATGGGGCCATAGGACTAATTTTGGCTAATAAGGCATGTGTCACTTCTCAGGCAAAATAGTTTATTGGCAGTGAGATTTTCCTGAGATCTCTCTTTAACTCTGCCTCAGTACCAACAAGATTTGGTAGTTGCTCCACCAATCTAGGTCCCAAAGTAAGGATTCATGGAACAATCTTGGTTTGTTGTTACTACAGCATAATCTAGCTCATCCTAATAAAGAGATGGGGCCTTCCCCTATTTGGGAATACAAGTATCTACTAAACCTGGGGTTTTCAGTCCCCATAACCCACATTGGCTCCAAGACACTACATCCTCAAAAGTTCCTTAGATGTGCAAGGCATTTGTCTTTCAATTTTAAAAACCTCAAAGTAATATTAAGGTGAGTATCATCCTTTTAACTAAAATTAACTGATCATCTACTATGGGTCAGGTACTACTCTACTTCTAGGGAGGCAGCAGTGAACAAACTGCAAAGAGCAAATGTGTCTCCCCTCCCGCCTTGGTCTTAGTTCCTTCTCTTGTTTATGTTCCTTTTTTCTTCCTGCTGTGTGTGTGTATGTGAGTGTGTGTATTTGGTTCTGTGGTAAGTTACTTTAAATCTGTTGGAGGAACCAGAGTGTACCCAAGTTTAATCTTTTTTTTTAATATCTTTTAGTTGTAGATGGACACATACCTTTATTTTATTTATTTATTTTTATGTGGTGCTGAGGATCGAACCCAATGTCTCACACCTTACCAGGTAAGCACTCTACCACTGAGCCACAACTCTAGCCCCCCCAAGTTGAATCTTAAACAAGTCTTAGGCACAGCCTCATGCTGAGTTCATATCCTCCTATGACACAGAGTCAGGCCACAGAGCCCAGTTGTCTGCTCACATGAGGCAGAAGCAAGCTCTTCATCTGCTCCTCTCCTCTTCCTGCAGCATGGCTTCCTCTGGGCTCCCAACTGGGGTATACCTCAGAATCCTGATGGAGACTGGCCAAGCACCAGGCAAACTGGAAGCAAGGTGATCCTGATTGCTCTGTGGCACTTGGAGGCTTGCTGTGCTTGTGTCTCATTTCCAACCCAGCCAACCTATAAGCTCTGTTATACATACAAAATCAAATAACTAATGAGGTGCCAGGGGGTTAGTGTCTAGGAACGGATGAAAAAGCATTGCTGTGGTGTGGAAGAGGCAGGTCACTGAGAACTGGGACAGCAGCAGAAGACTTAAGAAGGCTTCCTGGACAGCAATGGACTTCAGACAAGCAGGCAGAATACATGAGGCAGGGCCTCACTTTCCAACTGCATCCTTGGCTGGGGGAGGTATGAAGGGCTGGGATAAACCTAGTCCCTCACCAAAGCACTTCTGTTTTATATGCCTATTAACAGTGGTTTTTAAGCTTTTCTGAGCTAAGAACAGAATATATTTAGCCTTCTAAATTAATATCCCAGGAAGAGTGGTTTGCAAAGCATTGCTCTGATTTCTACGTTAGGAAAATATTTCTGTGCTCTACTTTGAAACTACTGATGCAGGCTGACCCTTTTCATTTATGGAGCAGTAGCTCCAAATTCACACAAGTGTGCATGGCCATGGCCAGAGCACCAACACAGCTCTGCATTTGGTTGTGCTAAGCCCTGTGCTATTTCCACTTGAACTGCGTCCCTGGTACTCATAATACATCAGCATCTTAACAGTTCTGAAAAGTACAGTCAAACCTATTTACCTCTATTCGATACATGGATTATGTGAGCACAGAATCCCCTACTCAGCATACCTATTAACACTTGGCACAGAGGTATCTGGAGGGAACCTAGTTTGGGAAATAAAAAAAGCACACACTGATCCATACTCATCAGGACATGCACAATTTTCAGACTAAAACACAGAAGCTCATTTACTCAGCAGGATGGCAATGACACAGGACCCTGTTAACTGGGTGATGACCACATGTGCACACAGTCCACAGTGCCTTCAGAACCAGGCACAGCACATTCAAAATTAAAACATCTCTCTTCCCACCAATACTGAAAACATACTTGAGGAGAGAGACATGGTTTTGGTTTGGATTCAGCCACAAAGACAGCAGGCAAGTTGTTCCAACACCGATTCTGCTGAAAGACCTGCTGAAAGACCTCGTGACTGCACCAGGAAGAGAAAGCAGGAAGTGTGGTGGAGGGGACAGGGACTCCTCTTCAGAAGCCAGCTCCATCCTCAGCACCCACAAAACACATTAAGATGGGATCCTGAAACCAGACAGAAGAAGGCCTCCCCCCCTCACCTTTTGAGTCCCTAAAACAGGGCTTTTACACTGCTCTGCATACATCCATGTTGTTTAAATGGCAGATCCCCTTAAAATCTAAGCACAGTAGCGCACGCCTGTAACCCCAGCGGTTTGGGAGGTGGAAGCAGGAGGATTGTGAATTCAAAGCCAGCCTCAGCAATTTAGCGAGGCACTAAGCAACTTAGTGAGACCCTATCTCTAAATAAAATACAAAATAGGGATGGGGATGTGGTTCAGTGGTCAAGTGCCCCTGAGTTCAATCCTTGGTACCCCAAAACACAAAAAAATCTAAGCAACCAGGTTAGAAGGTCTATACGGTCTGCCAAGAGGCCCAAATTAGCTATGCTTTGCCAGGTACCTCAGAATAACAATGGCTTATATCTAGAGACCATCCATTATGTAAAGATGCCATCTGGCTCTGGGACCAAACATTATCTCTGATCCTCACGCACATTCAGGAATCAGGTGGCACCTATGTGTGGTCCGGGTTTGTCCAAGGGCTCAAGTACAGTCCCTCTCCCCAGTACCATGATCTCCCACATGAGATAACTAACATTAAGTAATCTGGAGTTTTCCCACACCTTTGGCCACAGAGAAAACCATTGGTTATGACTTCTCTTCAAGGAACACAGCATGAGAGCTGGGAGGATAGCGGGAGTAGCAAGTGCAGTTGGTGCCATGAGGGTCTCAGACAAAGTGCACAAGATCACTCATTCTCCAAAATAATCCATAGGTTTTCCCTCTTGAGAGAGGTTATCTCATAAAGAAGGTGGATTTAAAATAATACCCTCTTATCCCTTGAGACAACAGAAGAAAGACCAAATGTTGTTTTGGTTCTGAAACAAAGAAGCTAACTATTTAACTATTGCAGATGTAAATTATTTAACCTGCAACAACGTCCCTGCATGTGATCTTTGGTTTCACTGTTTTTATACAGCTAAATAAAGTGCCCAAGCTGCAGTGTTAAAAGTTGCAAAAGAATTAAAGAATAAAAGAAAACTACCTGCTCCTAAAGGGTGAGACAGCCCTCAGGAACTACCCTCACTAACACACACACACACAATTAGCAGGGGGTGGAACAAATTAACCAGTAGCAATTAGTTCAGCAAAGGAGTCAAGAGGCAGAGGCAAATAAGCTCTTAAAAAAAATAAGCTCTTCATTGTTAAGAAACAGATAAGGACAAAAGGGCGAGGCTGCCAAGGGCTCAGGGCCATTCAGAAGAAAGCAAGGGGAGGCAGCCAGATGGGGGTTGTCAGTGGACTGCAAGGTGTGCGCCCCAGTAGACAGCCACACTTCCAGGTGAGCTCCCTTGGCCCCTAAAGGCTTTGTTTCCATGGAAGACAGAAGGGTGCAGGCTGTTAGTGCCCCAGGAAACTGTCGCTTGGTTTGATCTGAGCTTGGCCCCCATCACAAATGCCTAAACAACCTACTCTGATCCTGACAGATTTTTCAAGCTAGGTTCTACTGTGTAAATAATTTTGCTATTTTGGAATCCTAAAGCCATAAATAAATTATGAGTTGAACTCTGAAGATTGGATTCAATTTCAGTTTTTTGGTAAGACTCATTATTTTTTTAATCATATATTTTAAAACTTCCAACGTAAGTAAGCTCTAACACACACATTAAACCCACAGGACACTTGTCAACAATGGCTGATGTAAGATATTGGTGTTGGGCAAAATAGGCTTATTTTTAGATATCCAACTACTTAGAGCACACAAACAGGGTTATCCAATGAAGTGAAAAACTCTTGTTTTTAAAAGAATCTAGAAAATCTTATGTGGTTTGATGATATAATTGCACATGATTTCAGAAAACCACAGGATGGTCAGCAGCTTTCTTGCCAAGAGAATGTCCGCAGAATTTTATAGCAAATGCCACCCTGCCCAAAATGCTCCATTTTCAGACCATTTAGATTAGTAATGGAGCAGAAACAATACACATGCAGAGGACACAGGAAGCAAACTGCCTTCAAACCATACACATCTGAAGACATTTAACGACGCTGCTGGCATTAAGATTTTCTTTACAGCCTCCCTTTATCATGGTCCTAGCTTTATGGATGAAGCTGAAACCCCAGAAGACAAGCACACATCCCCTTCCCTCCTCCTTCCTATTTTAATTCCCGAGCATCTTCCCACCCCAACATCCCTGACAAGCCCCCCTTATTTGAGTGGAAACAGGGCACTGCTCTTCTCATGGAATGAGAAACCAGCAGACCGCAGCAGCTTTTTACTAGAGACTGATTTAGGCCAAGAAAGTGAACTGCACATCCTCAGAGGCCAGGTGCAAATCTGGAAAGCTGAGCTCACTGAGACCCACTATCCTGACAGCCCCAGCACCTCTGCACCATCCAGCTGAGGGAGGTCCCAGCCATATTTCTGCCAGAGGGGGAAGCAGTGAGCTAAGCAATAACCAAACAAGGAGAGAGGCATCTCTATGTGCCCAAAGCCACCATCCCTGGAGCCTCCACACTTACCCTACAGATTGGAGGACTACTGTTCAGCCGTGTTCGTAAGTGGTATCCCCAACTCCAGGTATGACAACAGCAGCCCTTAAGTGTGACACTATGGTCCGCCTTAAAAAGTCATCTTCTGCTGTGGCTTTCCACTGCAGGTCAAATGCACTGTTGGGGAGCTGGGGTTGTGGCTCAGTGGTAGAGCACTTGCCTCACGTGTGCGAGGCACTGGGTTCAATCCTCAGCACCATATATAAATAAACAAAATAATAAATAAATAAAATTATTTTAAAAAATGCTGTGTTGGGATAGGCACTACCATAGCATTTGTTCCTTTACACTTCTTCTTCTTTTTTCTTTGTTTGTTTGGGTTTTTGTGGGTTTTTTTGTTTGTTTGTTTGTTTGTTTTTTGAGTCAGTCTATGCTGTCCAGGCTGGCCTCAAGCTTGCCATCCTCCCGTCTCAGCCTCCAGAGTAGCTGGGACTACAGTACATACCAATGAACCCCATTTAATCTTCATTCCATCCTGTGAGGAACAAGATTGGTTAGTTTTTAACTTACAAAAGTTAGTTTTTAACTTATAATTTACAAAATTCACAATTCAGTAGCTTTTAGTATAGCCATCCCTATTATGTATAATTCCAGAACATTTTCATCAGTCCAAGAGATACACAGTTTTTGTTTTTCACAGTGCTGAGGATCAAACCTGAGGCCTTGCACCTGTTAGGCAAGCTCTCTACCACTGAGCTACCCCCCAACCGGGGAGGATTTTTTTTTTCTTTTGGTACCAGGGATTGAACTCAGGGCTACTTGACCACTGAGCCACATACCCAGCCCTATTTTGTGTTTTATTTAGAGACAAGGGTCTCACTGAGTTGCTTAGCGCCTCGCCATTGTTGAGGCTGCCTTTGAACTCGCGATTCTCTGGTCTCAACCTCCCAAAGTGCTGGGATTACAGGCATGTGCCACAGAGCGTGGCTCCGGGAGTACAATTTTTAATCCTCATCCTATTGGTAAGGAAAATGAAGCAAAGATTAAGCAACACTCCCCAAATCACACAGTCTCATTAACAGCAGAGACTGCAGCCCCCAGAATCCTCTGCAGTGCTGGGTTCTAGTGAACATCCCCCAACTGCCTTGAGTTCCACTGCTCCTTTTCGTCCTGCCTCCCCTCAAACAGTGGGTGCTCCCCAGGGCTCTGCCTCTGCTGTACTCTCACCAGATACACAGGCATACCCAATAGATTTCCTGCTTCAGACTCCCACTCAGTTTTACCTCTCTAGTCTTAACTCTTCTCTAAGCCCCAGGCCTCAACACTGTCCCCCTCCAAAATTAGGCATCTCTACCTTAACATCCCCAGGCACCCACAGATGTGATTGCATAAGTTCCCTTTCCTAACTCAGTGGACAGCATCACCACTTAGCACAGCGATTCAAGAGCTGGAAATCTGTGGAGTCCCACAGTCCCAAATTTTGATCTCAGCTCTGTCACTGTTAGTTCTGTGATCCTGGGAACATTTACTGCTCTTCTCTGGGCCTCTGTTTAAAAATTGTTAAATGGGTGTTTTTTCCCCTATATTGGTAAAATGGATCAAGGGACAATTCTGACCTCATAGTGTTGCTGTGAGGATTAAATGTAAAATACTTAGTGCCATGCCTGGCATACAGAGAGTGTTAATAGCCAGTGTCATGATATGTGGAAGGTCCAGTAGAACTCAAACACGCCTGCCTTCACCACACTCAGGTCTAGGGGTTGAACGTGTACATGAAACATGTATCACTCCTGCCTTCCTTTTGTCCACACCACATTTTGCTTATCTGTTCATCTATCAATGGACACTTGGGTTGCTTCCACCTTTTAGTTACTGTGAATGATGCTGTTATGAACACAGTGTACAAATGCCTGTTCAAATCTCTGCTTTCAATTCTTTTGGATATATACTTGGAAACAGAATTGCTGGATCATATGGTAATTCTATTTTTACTTTTCAGGGATCAAAAATTTAAGCATAAGAGAACAGAGATGAAAGTATAAAAATCAAAGTAACTTAGTTTTTCTTTTTTATATAAAATAGCTATATCCACTAAAAGGGCCTAGAAATAACAACTCAGCAATATTAAGCCCCCTTAGTTCTCAGACTGACATATCTAAATATTGTTTCCAACTAAAAGAACAAGGGTTTCTTGGTGAAATGGCTAATTCAGGTCTGGAGGAGGATAACACTTATATATATGATATATACATATATCCAAATTTTGATTTCTAAATACTACCATTTTTCACTTACAGGAAACGGCTCCTTGGAAAATTCCAGTACTAGGGTAAGAGAGTCCAAAAATGCATCTGAATATCTTATACTTAGAAAAATGAAGGGAACAAAGTTGGGGATCAGTTTAAAGGGGCTCCCATTAGCCAAATCTGGGACAATGTGAACATCAAAATAAATAATGGGGGCTAGGGCTCAGTGGTAGAGCGCTTGCCTCGCATGCGTGAGTCACTGGGTTTGATCCTCAGCACCACATAAAAATAAATAAGTAAAACAAAGATATTGCATCCATCTACAACTAAAAAAAATACTTAAAAAAATTAAAAAATAATAGGGGCTGGGGTTATAGCTTAACGGTAAACGTGCTTAGCATGCATAAGGCTCTGGGTTCAATCCCCAGCAACAGAAAAGTGTTAAGTATTAAAATCTATGAATAAAACCCAAACTCATGAATCCACATGAATATACATAGGAGAGGAAAGGGTAAAATTCTTCCTTTTGGACAAAAGTTCAATTCATAAATGCAGAAGGAAGGGTGGATTTATAAAATCACCTTTTAGCAACCATCATAATAATACTTGATTCAGGCAACAATCACCAATGGACATTAAAACTAATACGGGAGTTTGAGAAGTTGTAAAGTATTTACATAGTCTAAAAATATGTTCCCATAAAAATACTTATTCATCACATAGGAAACAATAGTAACTTAACAATAAGTGTGCTGGCAGACATGGCTTTAACCAGGTTAAGATCACTAGTAATGGAACAAATCTACATATTCACCTCTGATATGACGCACTGAAAAGACGCACCATTGCTTCTGTGGTATTCCTGACCATACCACAAAATAACCAAAAACTAAACAGAAGAAAACGTCAGACAAACCCAAATTGAGGGACGTTCTACAAAATAACTGGCCTGTATTCTTCCAAAATGTCAACAGCATCAAACAGGGGATGAGAGACTATTTCAGACACAAGGAGATCAGAAAGATATGGCAAGTAAATGTACCACACAATCCAGACTTTCTCTTGAGACACAGAGGAAACGTGAATAAGATCTAGTTTCTAGATCTTATTAGATCGAACCCAGTGACTCACGCATGCGAGGAACTAGATTAGTGAATAAGATCTAGATTAGCCAATAGTACTAAATCAGTGTTAATTTCCTGGTTTTGGTTATTACACTGTGGTTATATAAAAAACTAAAGTTTTTAGGGATAAAAAGGCATCAAGTCGGGCTAGGGTTGTGGCTCAGTGGTAGAGTGCTTGCCTAGCATGTGTGAGGCACTGATTTTGATTCTCAGCTCCATATATACATAAATTAATAAAATAAAGGTCCATCAACAACTAAAAATATATTTTAAAAAGGCATCAAGTCTGCAATGTAGTCTTCAACATACTTAAAACATTATATAAATATACATATATACATGCAAATATAGACAAAGAGGAAGAATAAAGCTAATGTGATAAATATTTGACATTTGGAGACTCTAGGTGAAAAAATATATTTTTGTACTCTTACAATCTTAAAATTATTTCAAAATAAATCCTTTAATGACCACCAAATATTGAAATATATTAAATGTGTAAAGTTCCACAAGTTTGTATTGAGATTATGAAGAGGAAGAACCCTACTGGTCACTTAAAATTCCTCATCAACTTTTCACTACAAGGTTGATAAAAGTATCAGTTTGGTATTAGAAAAACTGATAAAGGAAAAAAGTCAAGCATTTACCATGCTCTTCCTACAAACTGCACTTCACAGTAATCAAATGGATGATGAGAAAAATTCCTTAAAGAATTTGGTTGTTAGACTCAAACAAAAAATACTCTGTCTCATCTGTTCACTTACCAAAGTCATCCCCATCAAGATATATTTCTTCCACTAAAGCTTTCTCTGGCTCATTTTTCAGCCCAAACCATTTTATCTCTGAATTCCTGTAGCCCTTGCTCCATGCCAGAGGTTCATATATTTGGTTCATCTGGGAGTCTTTTCAAAGTCCTAATACCCACAGCTGCATTCCAGAACAGGTTTTTCCAACTTGGTCTTATTGATACTCTGAATGGGATCAGTTTTTCTTGTGAGGGGCTGTCCTGTATACTGTATTATGCTTAGCAGCCTCCATCCACCAGGTGCCAGTACTTCCCCCACCCTCCAGAGGTGATAACAAAACATGTCAAATATCGTGAGGGGATATTGATTGGAAGGGGCAAAAATCTCCTCTCACTCCTATGAGAAAGGACTGATCTGAGCCATGATCATCAAGGGCTATTAAAGCCATTGGGTAAAAGGTTGATGAGAAATTGTAAATAAATGAGCCAGGTATCCACCAATAAATTTCACTGAAACTGAGACAAGTTGCTACTGCCTGCTGAAATGGCTACAGGGACACACATGGCAAGTCGATATAGCTCTCTTATATTGCCCCCGGGGCCCCACTCAAACCTCCAGAGGTCACCAGATCATGGGAAACGGAAGAATGAAAAGAGCAGGTTAAAACTACACTCAGAGGAGGCCACTGGAAAACTTGAGACAAGTTTCAACACCAAAGCCAAAATTTGGAACTAGCTTCAACAAATAAACAGCACAGAAGGGGTGTGCTCTTAACATATCAAGCAAATGCAATGTGTGGATCTTGTTTAGATCCCAATTCAAGCATTATTATTCGGATGCATTATTATTTAGATGCATTATTAATATTTAAAAACTTTTGTGTTTTTTGCAGTACTGGGTGTTGAATCCAGGGTTGCTCTACCACTGAGCTATATTCCGATCCCTCCCTCTCTATTTTTTGAGATAGAGTCTCACTAAGTTGCTGAGGCTGGCCTCAAACTTGCGATCCTCTTGCCTCAGCATCCTTCCTGAGTTGCTGGATTACAGTTGTGTGCCACTCTGCCTGGCACAGAAAAAGTTCTTACCTGGTGGAGACACACACTATTTACAGTTAAGATTGTATGATCTCTCAGGCTTGCTTTAAAATATTACAACAACAAAAAAAAAAAAAAAAAAGGAAGGGAAGAGTTGATGAAACAAAAATGCAAAACAGTGATCACTGTTAAAGCAGGCTGAAGACACATGGGGATTTGTTAAGCTATTTTCTTTACTAGTATATGTTTGAAAATCCCCATATTAAAAACCTAAATTTCTGAGCTGGGCGCGGTGGCACACGTCTGTAATCCCAGCACTTTGGGAGGCTGAGACAGGAGGATCGCAAGTTCAAAGCCAGCCTCAGCAACAGCAAGGTGCTAAGTAGCTCACTGAGACCCTGTCTCTACACAGAACACAAAATAGGGCTGGGGATATGGCTCAGTGGCTGAGTGCCCCTGAGTTCAATCCCTGGTACCACACACACACAAAAAAAACCACCTAAATTTCTGAAGAATGTTGAAGAACATATCCAGAATGTAACATCAAAACTCAAATCAATAGTAAGAAAGTAATCCAGCTTAAAAGTAGTTAAAGCATATGAACAGACTACTTCATGAAAGAAGACAGAGATGGAAAATAAGCACATGAAAGATCCTCAACATCATTAGCCATGAGGGAAATAGAAAGGTCACAGGTTGCCAGGGGTCAGCTGCAGAAGAGCGAAAGTGCAAGGATATAGCTCAATGGTTGTTTTAGTCAGCTTTTAAGTTGCTGTGACTAAATGACCCGACCAACACAACTGTAGAGGAGGAAGAAATTATTTGAAGGTTCATGGTTACTGAGGTCTCAATCCATAGACAGCTGGCTCCATTCCTCAAGGCTCAAGGTGAGATAGAACATCACGATGAAAGAGTGTGGCAGAGGGAAGCAGCTCACGTCATGATCAGAAAGCAGAGAGAGACTCTACTGGCCAGATACAAATATATACCCCAAGTCACATCCCAATTCCACCTCCTCCAGCCATACCCTACCACTTCAGTTACCACTCAGTTCATCCCTATCAGGGGATTAAATCACTGATTGGGTTAAGACTCTCACAACCCAATTATTTCTCCTCTGAACCTTCTTTTTTCTTTTGGTACTGAAGATTGAACTCAGGGTACTTGTCCACTGAGCCACATCCCCAGCCCTATTTTGTGTTTTTATTTAGAGACAGGGTCTCACTGAGTTGCTTAGCACCTCAACGTTGCTGAGGCTGGCTCTGAACTCATGATTCTCCTGTCTCAGCTTCCCAAAGTGCTGGGATTACAAGCATGCGCCACTGCGTCTGGCTCTCCTCTGAACTTTCTAGCACTATCTCACACGTGAGCTTTTGGAGGATACCTCACATCCAAACCATAACAGTGGCAGAGCACATGCTTAGCATGACCAAGGGCCTGCATTCCATCCCCAGCACAGGTGTACAAATGTAAATAAATACACACAGAAACAAAAGTACTACCCACAATGTGAACAGTGCTCATCTCTGATAGGGAGATTCTAGGAAATCTGTTTGCTTCTTTTAACATACTGGTATTTTCTGATTTTTTTTCTTAAACTGGTGTTGTGTGATTTTCTTACAAAGTAATTTTGAGACAAGCAGATAGAAAGATAAGGGAAAGCTCCCCTGGAAAGCCTTTCCCAATTCCTCACCTATTGTATGTTCCTGTCACTGAACTTTTGAACCTTAAGTTTGTGCAGGTTAGAGTCCACCTGTAGCACCAGTCTAGCTGATGATTTTGGTAACATCAGTTATGCTGAAGCTGAATGCCTATCAGTTAAGGATGAAGCAAAAGACTCATTTTTGGTGGGGAGGAGGGTTTACAAATCTTTTCTCTTCTAGAATGCTCTGTTTTCACATCTACAACAAAAATCTATTCAATTATATGAAAATATATTAAGTACAAACTTCATTAAAATGGATACTTTTATATGATTCCTTGCACATGCCAGGAATATCGCAGTGTGATATTTAAAACATTTTCTTATCATAAAAACAAAACAAACAATAAAATCAAAACACTACAAAACTGTGAGTTATCTCTAGCCTTAAGCAAACCAACCTGGAAGCCAACAGCTTATTTGCTACAGACAATAAAAACAAATTAGAAAGCTTCCAAATACCACAGTTTTAGGATTACAGTTCAATTAGTGAAGCAGGTCCAACTCCAGCCTGTCTCTCCACTGTATGCTGCTACCAATTCTGGAAATAATGCCTGCAGCAGGTTTTCAGAGCAGGATTCTGAAAAATAAATGGTAGTAGGCAGAGAAGATGACCAGAATTCAAGGCACTCCTGAGCCAGCAGTCAGTTCCTGTCTTTCCTCCAATATCCCCAGCTTAGACCCAAGATAACCCCAAATGCAGAAAAGAGAACCAGGTACAAAGTAAGGACAATCCCTCTAGTTCTGGCTAGAGAAGGTAGCAAGGGAATTCCTGACATAGACATTGGAGAAATCCTAGGTTTTATTTTCCTTTGTAAATTTTTTTTTCTTAATTTTCTCTTACCTCCCACACCTCAGGCAATCGTGAGTAGCAGAGGCAGATGCAAGTTCCCACAATTCTGAGGATGCAGAATTTTCCTGTACCTTCAGAGGAACTAGGGTTTCAGAAACCACTGCTTTCTGTCTTTCCCTGTCCTCCCACCATGCAACGTAGAACATTGAACACAGCGTGGAAAAGGTACAACAGAGCAGGGTAACTGAACAACCAGCTTTGTGTTTACAAACCTGAAAGAGGATTCTAAGAAACTGGAGGGGATCTAGGAAATAGCATAAATGGAAAGCAAATCCAAAAGTTGTTTATAAACTTCTGGACTCATCCCAAATTGTACACACGTAGATTTGACTCTAAATAGCACAGCAGAGACTTTGAGAATTTAACTATGGGATAGATCACCACCCAGGTCCAAGACTGACCACTGAAATGAAAGATCCAAATAGCACTGCAAAGATTTTTAAAGAATTGATATGGAATCCTCACCACGCAAATGACTAGTCCAAACCTACCACTTGAATCCAACCAGGCTGACTGCTTTCTAAAGCAAAACAGGCCAAAATCAACATTCTTCATAGGATTTAAACAAGACCAGATTCACAACATAACCATCAAATGCCCATGATGTAAACCAAAATTACTTGGCAAACAAAGAAACATCAGGAAAATGAATGGAAAGACAGTCTCAGCAAAGAAACAGAAGATATAAAGAAGCAGCAAGTAGAAATTTTAGAACTATAATGCACATATCCATAAAAAAATGGATGAGTTCAATAGCAGAATGTAGTTAACAAAGGAAAAGGATCAGTGAACTTGAAAATAAATTAATAGAAATTCCTAAATCTGAATTACAGAGAGGGGTAAAAAGTGAACAGAACCTTAGGGACTTATGGGACAATATGAGATGATCTACTATTTATATAATTCGAGTTCAAAAAAAAAAAAAAAAAGGAAAAAATTTATGAAACAGAAAAAGATTTTGAAGAAATAATGGTTTCAACTTTCCTATATTTGGCAAAAGACATCAATTTAAAGATTGAAGCCAAGCGTGGTGGCACATGCCTATAATCTCAGCAGCTGGGGAGGCTGAGACAGAAGGATCAGGAGTTCAAAGCGAGCTTTGGCAACTTAGTGAGGCTCTCCCAGACTTAGTGAGAACCCATCTCACTAAGGGTTGTGAGTAAAAAAGGTTGAAGGTATAGCTCAGTGGGTAAGCACCTCTGAGTTCAATTCCTAATACAAAAAATAAAAAAGATTCAAGAAAAATCTCAAATCTGAGCTCAAATGCTTCATAATCAAACACTGAAAATGAATAAAGTCCTGAAAGCAGACAGAGGAAAATGATGCATTTTACATAGGCAGACGATTATTTGAATGATTTGAATGATGATGTAGAAACTTATCAACAGGAAGAATGGAAGCTAGAAAGAAGTGGAATAACATTTTAAAGTACTGAGATACTGACAACCCATAATGCTATAGTCTTTAAGAATATAGATGAAATAAAGACATCCTTCAAGTAAAGGACAAGAACTGAGCCAGGAATCCTGCTGCAAATGAAATGCTGCAAGTTTCTTCAGATAGAATGAAAATTAATCCAGAGGCAAACTGGAAACATCAGGAATGAAAGAAAAGCCATAGAAATGGTAAAAGCCTAGGTAAATACAATAGGTAATTCCTCTCAAATTCTTTAAAGTATGTGTGATGGTTAAGAGCAAAATTAATAACACTAATAGGGTTTCAATGTATGTAACAAAATAAAGGAGGAAAAGGGAACTATGTAGTGGCAAGGTTTCTACACTTCATTGGAGTAATAAAATATTAAGTATAAAATAAACTGTAAGATATTATTGTAAAGTTAATTATGTATAATGTAATTTTTAGAACAAACACTTAAAAACTGTATAAAAAAGCTGGACATGATGGCATGTGCCTGTAATCCCAGCAACTCAGGAGGCTGAGGCAAGAGGATCACAAGTCTGAAGCTAGCCTTAGTAACTTGGTAAAAACCTGTCCCAAAATAAAAAATAAAAAGGCATGGGGAGGGGGCTGGGGTTATGGCGCAGTGGTAGCGTGCTCGCCTAGCACGCAGGAGGCACTGGGTTCGATCCTCAGCACCACATAAAAATAAAATAAAGATATGGTGTCCACCTACAACTAAAAAATAAATATTTAAAAAAAAAAAAAAGGCATGGGGAGGTAGCTCTGTGGTGAAATGCCCTTGGGTTCAACCCAGCTAAACCAGTGCTCACCTATAACCCTCATTGTTCAGGAGCCTGAGGCAGGATTACAAGTTTGAAGCCAATCTAGGCAATTTGGTGAAACCCTGTCTCAAATTTAAAAATAAAAAGCACAGAGATGTGGTTCAGTGGTACAGCATCCCTGGGTTCAATCCCCAACACTGGGGGGCAGGGAAAGGAAGAAAACAGAAAAAGGGCAAAGTAATCCCATAGTAGAAGAAAGAAAATACAGAGCTGAAATTAATCAACTGTAAAAATGGGGGAAAAAAATCAATGAAACCAAAAATTGGTGCACTTCACTAACCAGATGGATGAAAGATAAAATATGCCAATCACCTGCAATAAAAGAAAGGCTATCCCTACGACCCCACAAAGTTGAGAGGATAATACAGGAATAATACAAACAACTCTGCACAAATGAAAAACAGTAAGAGCCAATTACACCCCCCTAACTCCCCACCCATGGTATCAGAGATTGAACCCTGGTGCACTCAACCACTAAGCCACATTCCCATCCCCAGCCCTTTTTTAATTTTTTTATTTTGAGACTGGGTCTTGCCAAATTGCTAAGCCTGGCTTTGAACTTACCATCCTCCTGACTCAGCTTCCCCAGTCACTGGGATTACAGGCATGCGCCACACATCTGGCTAAGGGCCAATTCTTGAAAGCCACAAATTATCAAAACTCCCTAAGTAGTAAAAGATCATTTTAGTCTTATGTCAAATAAATTGAATTAGTAGTTTAAAACCTTCTAAAGAATAAAACCCCAGGCCCAAGTGATTTCCCTGGCAAATTCTAGCCAGTATTTAAAAAAAAAGAACTACTTCCCAACTCATTTTATAGGACCAGTATTACCTTGATAACAAAACCAAAGACATTTTAAGAAAACAACATTATATATATTCTTAGGAACACTGACTCAAAAATCCTCAAATTCAGCAATAAGCAAAAAGAATACACCACAACCAATTGTGATTTATCTATCCCGGGATCAACAAGATTGGTACAGTTCTTAAAAGTCAACAGATAACACTCCACCACATTAACAGCTCAAGAAGAAAAAAGCAAATGATTAATTACATCAGTAGAAAAACTGATCTGACAAAAATTCAATACTCACTCATTATAAACACTGTCAGCAAACCTGGAAGAGAAGGGAACCTCCTCAACTTGAAAAAGACCATCTACAAAAAATGTACAGCTAACATGAGACTTAGTGGGAAAGAATGAATACTGTCCTCCTGAGAAATAAGACATTGATGTCTGCCATCACCACTCATACTCAACATCATACTCAAAGTCCTAACCAAATAAAAAAAAACCAACCAAACAAAAAAACATAAAAGGCATACAGATCAGAAAGAAAGCCTGTAATCCCCGCAACTACAGAGGCTGAGGCAGGAGGGTCCTAAATTGGAGCCAGACTCAGCAACTTAATTGCTATCTCAAAATAAAAATTAAAAAATAAAAAGGGCTGGGGGATATGGCTCAGTGGTTAAAAACCCCTCTATGTTCAATCCCCAGTACCAAAAACAAAAAACAAAAAACCCCACAACTGTCCCAATTCATAGAAGCATAACTGTCAATGTAGATAAGTAGACAATCCCGAAGTAATCTATAAAAAAGCTCCTCAAATAAATGAGTTAGAAAGACTGCAAGATATGGAGCCAACATTCAAAAATCAATCATATTTCTACACCCTAGTGATAAACGATCATAAACTGCAATTTTCAGGAACAAAAAGTATGTGTGATGTGTGTGCATATGTACATCTTAGTTACCATAGCTCTGAAGAGAATGAAATACTTGGATATAAATCTACCAAAACATGCACAGGAACTGCACACTGAAAACTATTAATTACTGAAGAAAGATATCAAAAGATGGCCTAAATAAGTGAACAGGTATACTGTGTTCACTGGAGAAAATACAATTAAAATAACATCTTCACAAATTAATCTATAGATTTAACACAATCTCAAAATCCTGGCAATGTATCTTATAGAAACAAGCTGATCCTATACTTTATATGCAAAGTCAAAGGAACCAAAATCAGCTGCTGCAGTCTGAATGTTTTTGTTCCCTCCAAAATTCAAGTGTGGGAAATAATCTCCAATGCTACGCTGTTGGGAGGTAGGACCTAATAAGAGGTATTTAGGTCATGAGGGCTGTTTTGGCAAACCTGGTGCAGAAAAATGGGCCACCAAAGATGGAAGGTGTCAAGAAACTGAAGAAAAAGGTAGACAAGTACAGGATTGCAGAGAGTGCAATTTATTAGACTTAGGGACAAAGCATGTGCTGGATGGCAGCGATATGGCTGAATCCCTGCACCCTGAGGCAGGAGGAAGGGGTTTATATGCTAAGCTAACAAAGGTGAGCCACAGCCAATCAGAACCACCTGGGCTTTCTCAAAAAACATTAACTCAAATATCAGTTAAGAAACAGCCCAGGCATGGTATCATATCCAGCGACCATCGCCATCCCAATCTCAATAAGTTTGTTCATCCTTTACAATTCAATGTACACCACAGTCAACTGTAGAGCAAATTGGCAGTTACAACTAAGATGACTAGTCATGTTGGATCCCTACAAGGACTCTGTCATAAGAATGGATTATTATCACTGTGAAAAGGACACACAGCAGTTCTGCTTCTGTCACATGAGAACACAGTGTTAGCTCCTTTCTGCCCTTCCACACCTGCTACATAAGGATGAAACTAGAATGCTTCATCTGATGTTGGCACTTTGATCTTAGGCATCCCAGCCTCCAGAACTAAGAGAATAAATTTCTGTTCTTTATGAACGACCCAGTCTGTGCTATTCTGTTTTGGCAGCACAAAGTGGACTAAGACTTGGTCTAAGTGATTTTGAAAAAGGACTCTTACTATTTGATTTTAGTTACCATAAAGCTACAATAATTAAGACAAAGAGATATTAATGAAAGGATGGATACAGCAATCAATGAAACAGAATAGAGAGCTCAGAAACACACAAATAGGGCCATCTGATTGTTGACAACAAAGGAGAGATGGTTCAATGAAGAGGGATGGCCTTTCCAACAGTGTTGGAACAGCTGGACATCAACAGGCAAATATCCAAACCTCAACCTAAACTTTTTACCTTTAATAAAAACTAGAAAGAGAGCTGATGTAAATGTAAAATGTAAAACTCTTAGAAGAAAAGATGGGAGAAAATCTTTATATACTGAGATTCTTAAATATAACACCAGAAACACAATCCATGAGGGACAATAAAAACTGATAAATTTTATGAAAATTAAAAACTTGTTCTGCAAAAGACACTGCTAATAGAAAGAAAAGACAAGCCATGCCAGGCGCAGTGGCACACTCCTATAATCCCAGTACTTTGGGAGGCTGAGACAGGAGAATCGCGAGTTCAAAGCCAGCCTCCGCAATGGAGAGGCACTAAGCAACTCAGTGAGACCCTGTCTCTAAATAAAACACAAAATAGGGCTGGGGATGTGGCTCAGTGGTTGAGAACCCGGAGTTTGATCCCCAGTACCAAAAAAAAAAAAAAAAGACAAGCCATAGACAGAGCTAAAATATTTGCAAGTCACATATCTGACAAAAGTCATAGGTCCAAAGTATATAAAGAATTATCAAGGGCTGGGGTTATGGCGCAGTGGTAGCGTGCTCGCCTAGCACGCATAAGGCACTGGGTTCGATCCTCAGCACCACATAAAAATAAAATAAAGATATTCTGTCACCTACAACTAAAAAATAAACATTAAAAAAAAAAGAATTATCAAAATTCATCACCAAGAAAACAAACTGTCCAATAAAAAAGAAATGACTTGGATAAGTCATCCAAGAGAAAATATACATTACAAATAAGCACAAGATACATAACATCATTAGCCATTAAGAGAAATGTAAATTAAAACTACCATAAGCTATTACTACTACTACAAACCTATTACCATGGCTTTCGGTGGAAAAAAAAAAGACAATACCAAATGCTGGCCAGGAGATAGAGCAACTGAAATGAAAAATGGTCTGGCTACTCTGAAACATTATTTGCTTTTTAAACAATTAGACATGCACTTACCCTATGCCCCAGCAATAATACTCCTAGGTATTAAGCCCTGTGAAAGAAAAATCCATATTCACATAAAACATTATGTGATTATTTATACTCTATTCATAATTAGAATCAACAAAAATCACAAACAACCCAAATGTCCTTCAACAGGCTGAATGAAGTACAGCTGGGTGTCTATAGTCCCAACTACTCAGGAAGCTAAGGCAGGAGGATTACTTGAGCACAGGAGTTCAGGGCCAACCTGGGCAACATAGTAAGACTCCTACTCTTAGTGGGGAAAAAAAGAAAGTATCTGAGACATACCTACAATGGCAAACTACCTGTCAATAAAAAGAAATGAACTATTTATAAAACACAACCACATGAATGAATCTCAAGTGCATCATACCAGCCAAAGACAGTCTCAAAAGTACATATTCTATGATTTTATTTCTATGACATTCTGGGAAATACAAAGCTACAGTCATGAGAAACAGATGAGTGTTCACCAAGAATTGGAAGAGACTACAAAGGAAGAAGTGTTGTGGGCTGATGACACTGTTCTGTATCCTAATTGTGTTAGTGACTGAATGAATGTGTGTATGAGTGCATATGTGCATGTATGCATTAAAACTCAGAACTATACACCAAAAATTTTCAATTTACTGCATATTAATTTTAAAAACCAAACAGTGAAGACTACCAAGTTGGCAGGTGCCCAACCTTCTACAATGCAAATTTTTGCCAGTTTAGTTATGTTCTCAAAGAAAATGATGTATATTCCCTAATTAGATTTTTTGTGTAATTCAAAATCAAGATATGACAAATTATATATTAGTTTTAGTTATTTCTTCCAAATTCAAAAAAGAAAACAAAGCCTTCAATTCTGTTACTCAATCTTGAAACAAAAGATGAATTTTCAAAATTATAACTAAAACAAAAGCAAGATCATATCTACTAGACTGGGCCAACCAGAGAGGCTAAAGCATACTGTTCACATGTTTGCTGTACACATAATTCGTGCCCTCTTTGGTACATATTCTTTATTTCCATTAAACATTCTTGAAAGCACCAGACACGGAGGCACACATCTGTAACCCCAGCAACTTGGGAGGCTGAGGCAGGAGAATCACAAGTCCAAGGCCAGCCTTAGTGACTTAGCAAGATCCTACCTCAAAATAAAAAGGGTTAAGACCCAGTGTTAAAGCACCCCTAGGTCCAATTACCAGTCAAACCAAAGTTCTTAAAAACAAAAAACAAAATTTCTTAGAAGTAATAATATGAATCTATATTTGTGACTCCAAAAGCCAATCTGTTTTATACCCGATAATGAGTTATAGAACAGCATTTATAATGTACCATTTCTTTAGGTTTGCACACATAGAAACAAGTCTAGAATGACATACACCTAATTACTAATGAAGACCATTCTCTCTAACTGATGAGAACACTGGCAGTTTCTACTTGTTTCTTCATTTTTCCTACAATAGTCTGATTTTTTTTAAAACAGACATAAATACTGTTAAAACCAGAAAGTAAGGTTTTTTTCCATCCTGGAAAATGGCATTCAAGTTAAAATGTGGTATTTATAACACAGACAAATGTGTATATGACTTTAACTGTGAGCTCCTTGACATAAAGGAGCTTTGTAAGCCTCATCCAGCACCAGATTCCCCAAAGACACTTCACCAGATGTGTGGCTCGAGCAAGAAAAATAGAAATAGGGAAGGTTTCTCAAGAGAAGCAGTAACTTGGGGAGTCTCAGAATAAAGGGGAGTAAGGAATCAGGCCAGTGGCAAGGGTGACCAGATGGAAGGAGGCCTGTGAGTGACAAAGAGAAAGAGTGGCTACTGGGAGGGAACAAAGGCCAGGGGTGGAGAGAGGGAGAGACCAGGAAGAGGTGTGAGGGAAACAGTAGAGCTGAAACAAAGGCCTGTCACGGGGAGAGAAGAGTGGTTTCATGGAAGACCAGTGTCACTGACCCCTCCTGGAGCTGACCCCATTCCATCCCATCTCCTTTCCCCTCCTACCCAAGGGAAGTGGCCCAGGCCATTCCTCACACTGGGTGTCAAGCTCAGGACCCTGAGGTATCCTACACAAGGGAAATGGGTACCTCACAGCAGGGCACTAAACCCCAGGCTGGCCAGACAGCTCTAACTTGGCTTAGCTGGGAAAGCTCCACCCAGTCAGACCCTCTCAGGGCTTTAATCACCAATAGCAAACTGGCATGAGAGAGAACAGGTAATCAGAAATGGACATTTTAGCCAGGTGTGGTGGCACATGCCTGTAATACCAGTGGCTGGGGCGGCTGAGACAGAGGGATCATGAGTTCAAAGCTAGCTTCAGCAACGGCAAGGCACTGAGCAACTCAGTGAGACCCTGTCTCTAAATAAAACACAAAATAGGACTAGGGATGTGGGTCAGTGGTCAAGTACCCCTGAGTTCAATCCCCAGTATCCCCCTGCCCAAAAAGATGAACATTTTAAAAATAGTCTATCAGAAGAGATCATCTATATAATCTCTTACATGTAGAAAATATAATGCCTGCAACTATGTTTTAACATTTAAGATTCCTCTGACCCTTAGGAGTTGTTTTTGGGGGCTGGGCGCAGTGGCACACTGTAATCCCAGCTGCACAGGAGGCTGAGGCAGGAGGATAAAATGTTCGAGGCTAGCCTCAGCAGCTTAGCAAGACCCTAAGCAACTTAATGAGACACTGCCTCAAAATAAAAAATAAATTTAAAAAAAAATTGTGATATAGCTCAGAGATAAAATAACCCTGGGTTCAACCCCCAGAACAAAAAACAAACAAAAAAAGTTTTTGGGGGGTTATGCTAGTATAAAACAGAAAATGCCTAAGTGTACACACCACAGATTCTGAATGTTGTACTGCACTCATGTGCAGCCACTTAACAGCACAATGTGATTTGTTCTACTGGGCCTCTTAGTAAAACATTCCTTAAAGCCAGGGATTGTGTTTTCCACTCCAAACAAGTCAGGCAGCAATGTTTTTCACATCCTTCCCCTTGCAGTCTACTCACTTTCAAACACAGTACTTTTCTTTTCCTGGTAGCAACCACAGAAGGGATCCACGGGTACTGAGAACACTCCTTCCCTTTTAGTCTGCACCTTCCACTTGCTCCTTGACCAACTCACTTGTGGGACTCTTTCAGGCCAATGATGGCCAGTCCTCAGCTATCTAGACAAGACAGTGCCACATCCTGCCCTCCATGTTGGGGCCATGGGCCCTGCACCCTACCAGCAAATTTTGTCCCCAAGTTCTCAGACCACAGCAGTCAGTGTTCATGAGCCCCTGCCAGGCATAGACAAGCCTGACAGACAGGTAACCTTCCATAAATTGGCAGGGGATGAAGCACTTGGTTGGCCTCAGGCTAAAGCAGTGGGGCAGAGCCAACTTTCAGACAAAATCAGGTCACAGTCTAGTCTGTGAAGGAAGCTCATAGGCCCTTTGGGGTTTAGGGGCCACAGGCAGCTAAAAAGAAAAGTTGAATACTATTGAGTGAAGCACTAACTCAAGTAAAACCCCCAAGATCTGTGAGCCCCAGTTGCTGCTTTCCGGGGTTCTCCCGAAGGCCTGGATTTCCTACAGTAAATCCAAAGGAACCCTGTGTACCTGCACCTGGCAACTGACAGCTGACCAGCACTGGCTGCAGTACTAGCAGTGGCCTGGCCATTCACAAAGGCCTCCTGCACAATCCCAGTAGGAACCCCAGAGTGGAAAGCCTATGGTAGCTTGCATCCACCTCTACAACCATTATGGTTTAGATGTGCTGTCCCCCAAAAGCTCACATGTGAGAGAAGATTTGGAGGAGAAATGATTGGGTTATAGCCTTAATGTAATCAGTGAATTAATCTCTGATGGGATTGAGTGGTAGCTGGAGGCAGATGGGATGTGGCTGGCGGAAGTGGTTAACTGGGGACATGGTTTGGGGGTATATATTTTATATTTGGAGAGTGGAGACCTCTCTGCTTTCTGATCACCATGTGAGCTGCTTCCCTCTACCACACTCTTCTGCCATGATGTTTTGCCTCACCTTGAGCCCTGAGGAATGGAGCTGACCTTCTATGGGCTAAGACCTCTGAAACTGTGAGCCCCTAAATAAACCTCTCCTCATTTACAGTTGTTCTGATTGGGTCCTTTAGTCACAGCAGTGAAAAAAACTGCTAAAACTACCCATGAGTAGTTTTGATAACTTAAGTTTTGACATTTTGATAACTTAGGCTTTGAGAGGAACTCAGAGTTTTTAATTATATCTAATAAAGGAAAGCTCTAGCTAAAGTAAGTCAGCAAGTTATCTGTTTATCTGTATTCACTCAGTCATTGGTTTTGAATGCACCATCATCTGCATACACGGAAGAAAATGCTGGAAGGTGCTGCATATGCTTATTAATTCAAAGTAAATCTGTTTTAAATGCTGTATATGGACCGTATCTGAAGTTTACATTTTTGCTTGGTTTATTTTATTTATTTATTTATTTTTTGGTACTGGAGATTAAACTCAGGGGCACTCGACCACTGAGCCACGTCCCTGGCCCTATTTTGTGTTTTATGTATAAACAGGATTTCCCTGAGTTGTTTAGCGCCTTGCCATTGCTGAGGCTGGCTTTGAACTCACGATTCTCCTATCTCAGCCTCCCTAAGTACTAGGATTACAGGCTTGCGCCACCACACCCAGCTTTGCTTGGTTTATAACTCACTCTTTTATTTAACTTAACATCACAGTTAAGCCATGTCTGTAAAATAAATTTCCCAATTAAGTAATCAAGACATAAGCTGCTGGTAGAGCATTTGCCTAGTATTCCAAAGCCCCTAGGTTTGATCTCTAGCATTACCAAAACATAAAAAATAAAAATCAAAAAAGTAACATAAGCTGCTCCATACAGTACCTCTGTGCCAATTCAGAAGGGATCCTAGTCTGAATGGGAGCTTAGCTTGGCCAGAAGATAGCAAATTTCAAATGGCAACCCTCTCTGAGCTGATGAATTGGGAATAGGCAACCCTTCCTCCTAGTGGACACTCCCAGAGCTGGGACATATGACTTGACAAGCAGAGCATTCAAGCTGGATCTCAGCCTCCCTCATCCTCTTTGCTGGACCAACCATGCAGTACACAACCTGCCCAACTGTACAAAGTGGCCTTAGATTATAGTGACTTACAGAAGGATGATGGGGACTTTCTTTATTCTTCTTTGACAAAATGATCATTGAGCCAATCTGGCTAAATTCTGTATTTGGCAGGTCTTGATGATCTGTGTATTAAGTATTATGAAGTTTACTGTTGCAGGGCAAGGTGTCACACTCCCATAATCCCAGCAGTTCAGAAGGCTGAGGCAGGAGGATAGCAAGTTCCAGGACAGCCTCAGCAACTCAGCAAGGCCATAAGCAACCAAGACCCTGTCCCAGGGTCATACACATAAACATAAAAAGGGCTGGGCATGTAGCTCAGTGGTAAATTACCCCTGGCTTCAATCCCCAGTATCCAAAAAAAAAAAAAATAGCAGTAGTTTACCACTGTAAACAGCTACAATTCTTTTTCTCCAAATTTAACTTTGTTTTCATTTTATTGATCTGATCTTGAAACACACTAATAGATTTTATAGTTTGTTTAAAAAAACAATGCAAGCCACCTACAGAACTCCATGGAGCTAGATGTTCTACCAACAATGTTCTACAAACCACTGGCCCTGCAGGGCTCCCCTCAGGTTTCCTTCAACCTGGCAACTTCACTCATCTAACTAGCTTGAAAGCTCCTGGGCCTCCAAAGCTGAAGCTTTTCTGAAGCATCCGGCATCCAGCAAACATGACGGAGGTGAGGTGCAGGCACATGCAGCATCTGCCAGGCAACCTTACCAAAGCCTTGGAGCCACACACCTCAGGAACACACTCGCCACCATCCCTGCCATTGCCATGCACCTCAGTACCACACACACAATCATGCAGAAAGACCTACCTATAACAGTGGGGGCCTTTCTGCCCAGTTCAGCTTCAAAACCACACTCTGCAAAGAATATGGATAAATTTGCTGGCAAGTTATCCTGATCTCATTTTACTAGCATAAAAATGAAGGAATTAAAAAGCAAAATTATATCTATCAACAAGAAGGGTCTCTTACAATCCAAAATCTGGGGCTCCCCACCAGCTGCCTGGTCCAGTATATTCACTCAGGTGATATGCCTAGACTGTAAGGGAAGGGAAGGGAAGGG